>JARHVA010001236.1:505000-667500 GCA_037957365.1 Torreya grandis | reverse complement strand
GGATTGACAACCTCCTAGGAAGCTTTCGCTTCTAGGATCTAGCTCACACTAGGCAATCCACCCATCTACTTGTCTAAAAAACAAGTGTGTGGTAGTGATTTTTTATTATAGGTCATACTAACAAGCCAAAGAGGATCTCTCACAAAGTCTAGAATTCAACATGTGCATATTCAATAGGTATTTTTCTACACAACTCATAACATAGTTTCTTTCTTTTCAACACTAGGAAAAAGCAAAAATTTAGATAGAAACACTAAACACATAATTATTTAAGTAAATCAAAATAATTAATTCATGAACCTCAATATCACTTCAAATTTGAAATATAATGAACTATTTTTCTTTCTCCTTTCTACTCTGCACTTTACTTCTCCTCTTCACTGTCATGCCACACTCCCCTCTCAACTTGCCTCTTATCATTGTCAACTCACCCATCTCTTACCAACATCGAGTATTTCATGTAAGTTCTCAAAAATTTAAATCACCATGCATAAACCTTATTATTATTTAACTCAACTAATATCAGTGTTGACTTTCATTATCCATCATATACAACCCTAATTTATGCCTTAAATCTTCCCCTAATTTCCTTATTATTTTATTCATTTCAAAACTTTGCATGACTAACTACGTTACTAGCCCGAGTATCCCACTCAATAAAATTCCACTTAAAACATTATTCAAAATGATAAATTAAAATTTTAAATCTCAATATAGTGTATATATGATAATCAAAGACTAGTTTTATATCATATAATAGTCTTTAGGTTATAATGTAATCTTTGTAATAGTTTTGAAAAGACAAATAATATCATAATATTGTAACAAAAAATAAAGTCAATGATATTTTATTATCCAAAACATAAATCAAATAATTATTATTCTAATCATAATAGTATTATAGTAACATAATTATCACAATATTACTATTTTATATAGACTATATACATCTTGTGTTATCTTTATAACTTATGGATTTTATTGATAACCTTGAATATCAATGATAACAAGCTAATGTTTTAAAACATTGAAAAGATGTTTTTGTTAGTGTATATATAATTGTAATTAGATATTATCCATATAATTTTTATTTTTTCAAAATCATAAATAAACATGAGTACATAATATAATCATATTGCAACATTACACACTAAGTCTACATAAAATATATACAATGCAATCACCTACAAGACTTATTCCATATATATAATTACTAAACTTAACTAATACTCAATAACACATAGAATATAATATCTAAATCAAATAACATTAAAAACATACTAACTCTAATAATTCACACAATGCATAGAACATGTATCAACTAATGTGGTGTGTGTAGGGGTTTTAGTCATCCTTCACCATATCCATCTATATCACCCTCTCTGATGATGATATACATTTATCATGCTCTAAAGGATGAAATATCTTGCATCCATCTCATGAAAATAAGGCAGTTATCCTAATACATCATGATATATATATATATCATAAAACAATCCTATAACAATTATTAACATAATAGTAATGTACAAAATTCATAATATAGCTAAATCATAATAATGAAATCATGAAATCTAAGTAACATACAACTACCCCATAACAACTCATGACTTAAAATTTTAGTTAAAAAGTAACTATCAATCTAATAACCATAATAATCCATAGATAATTAGGTAAATTAGCTTAGTGAGAAATCCAGGATGTGACACAAAAGGCCATGATAGGGCTTGTGACAACACAAGTGTTATGTCACAAGTTAGATGACAAGATACTACTATAAGTGATAGCCTTGTGGCAATTAATTTTGGAGTAGGGAGGGTTTTATGATCTCAATTCTATCATCTGGATCTAGCTCATGCATGATATGTATGGGATGATATCATAGGGATAGAATATGATAGGACCTATTATTATTTTGAGCACATGAATATACAAGAGGTTCCTTATGTATCAGCTAGCTAGGTTTCTTAATGTGGTCAATGATAGGTTACCTCAAGTTATTTTATGGAGGAAAGACCATGTGATGTAGGACATGCCCTATGTTCCAACATTGTAGACTATCACACAAGGGTAGATAGTGTGGTAACCATAAACTCATATAGATATCATATGGCTAAGTTGGGATACTATTATTATAGGTTTGGCATGTATATGAATCACATACCACTATACTTCATGGGTGGAGTCTCATCCAATGGGTCATGTACATAGACTGCTAGGACTTCCTCATATAGTGGATCCTCTAGTAGTGTCTACTTATTGGGCATGACATGTTGGAGAATTGAGAGGGAGAGGAGGTGGAGGAGTACCTATGGAGATACCAATGATTAGGCCTTGATGAGCCAGACCGTGGGATGGTATATCACTAAAATAAGAGGTATTAATGATTATAGGAGATGACAATATGAATGTGGATGTAGGGGATGAGGGAGCATAATAGGGACCATAGCAGAGGCAAAAATAACCATCATAACCTCATTAAAGATGAAGACATCATCAATGCGAGAGGATGAAGGTGTTAGATATCATGTAGGGGGATCATACAATAGTTAAAGGACATAGTTGGTCCATAGAGATACCACTAAGGAGAGGACCATGGCATCCTTAGGTGGTGATTCTTGGGTTTGCATTGGTATGGAGGAAACTGATGGAAGAAGTGATTGGTAGGTGAGAAAATGGTAAGATTGTGGTTAGTGATACCAACATTGGTGATAAATGTTTTGGTTTAATTTAATTTTTGATACAAAATACTAGTTTCATCTTTGATAATGACAAATAAGTTATTTGTGATCTGATAGACATTTGGTTTTTGGTTTGTAGATCCTATAATATAAGAGGTCAAATGGGGGCCTTGATTATGGCTATGCATCATGACATTTTAGATGGGGGTGTTATCACCATATGATCTTACCACTTTGGATGATCCTATTATTCTATCTACCGTAGATCAAAGGAGATAGTTTAGACTAGTTAGAGGGGCTGTATGATAGCTATAAGCACAAGCTGATGAATTAAAACCACTAGTATGGGTTAGAGTTAGAGAGGTTAAGGTCTATCAGGCCTTAACATAGGAGTGATCCACACACATGGTGACTATGATATATCTTGGATAGGTATAGGTTAAGGTGGAAAACTTATAGGGATAGGTTATTGGCTTGAAATCCCAAACTACCTCTTTACAATGCACCATTTAGAGGGCTTAGTCATAGTGATCCATGGGTAGGGTGTTTAGGAAAAAGGACAAACATGATGGTGCATAGCCTTAAAACTATATATATTATATTTTGTACTCTATAATGTATAAAAAAAATGATATATATATATATATATATATATATATATATATACATATATATATATATATATATACACACACACTCATATATATATATATATATATATATATATATATATATATATATATATATATATATACATATACACACACACACACACACACACACACACACACACACACACACACACACACACACAAATATATATATGTATATATATATATCATTTATTTTATACATTATAGAGTACAAAATATAATATATATAGTTTTAAGGCTATGCACCATCATGTTTGTCCTATTTCCTAAACACCCTACCCATGGATCACTATGACTAATCCCTCTAAATGGTGCTTTGTAAAGAGGTAGTTTTGGATTTCAAGCCAATAAATATATATTGATGTTGACCATTCATTGATCTCATGAGTTGTACTTGGATTTGGATGTGGATGCATGGATATATTTCCTTTTTAGCACATGTATTTATATTTTATTGTATATTCTATGGGAAATATGTGAAGTGTATTTTATTTTATATAATTATGTGATACACATGCATGGTTATAAATAAAAAGGAAAAAATGATTTGGAAAAGTATAATTAATCAAAACACATGTAATACATAATATATCATGATGGAAAATGTGTAAAAATAAAAGATGAATAAATATAATAAACCAAAGATGGTAACAAGGGTAAAATATGTTTTTAAACCATGTAAAATATTTACACCAAATTAAAACAAATAAAAATCATACTATATCGCATTGGTAAGTATGAAAACTTGTAATAAAATGGAAGACACATGAAAAACCAAAGGTATAAAAACAAAACAATTAAGTCAATCAATCATACTAGATCAAGCTGGGAAGTATGAAAAAAAAATATAAGTGTAAATCAAATTAATCACACTAATTTAAGCTAAGAAATATGAAAAATTTAACTAAATGATTGTAAGCATACACGTAATCAAAAAATAAGAATAGAAAAGTGAAAGACTTATGAAGTAAGCATAAAACATACTAAATCAATATGGGAAGTATGTCAATGATGTGTAACTCATAATCAAAAACTATATCTCAAATTTGAAGCATGTAATTTCATTATGACTTGGTTATAGCAAGAACTAGGCATTGAAATGTTTTGTTAGGAGGGCTTGATCCTATCCATGGTCTTACATTGTAAATCACAAATGGAAGAACAATAGGGTGGAAACAACTATGGGAATGATTTTTAAAATATTTTTATAATGTGGTAATTTGTGAGGAGGGCCTGGTCCTATCCATGGTCTTCTACAACAGCTCATAAAGGGAACACCAATGAATTGAATGGTAATAAGGAAATGTTTGATTATGGTAATTTGTGAGGAGATCATGGTCCTATCCATGGTCTTATATTGTAACTCACAAAGAGAATCCTAGGGGGAATTATCAGTTAAAAAAATAATAGTTCTCAAGGGGAAATATTAAGATTGTTTTAGATTAGAGGTAAAAGCAAGTTTTGAAGGTGCCCCGAAACCCTTTAAAACAACAACACCCACAGGCAACGCCTAAAAAACACTACAGAGAAGTAGCAAAATCAGGTTTTGAATGGTCCTGAAACCATCAGAGATACATCTGATCAAAACCTAGATACAGAAGTCTGGAGAAACAACAAACAAAAACTAACAAGCGAAAAACAAAGAACTGTACCAGTCTCTTTACCACCAAGAAGGACCAAATTATTCATCCAGTTCCAGAATCAAGTTCATGGCTTCTTTTTCTTTCACAGTAGTTTCCTGTGTGGTAACCTCCAGCAAAGCTCCTTTTTGTGTATCTTTCTTTCTGGAACTTTGCCTTGTCCTTTTGCTGGGACCCTCTAGTGCTTTGGTCTCCTCATTGGCTTGTTTACCTATATTGATAGCTGCTGCACAAATGTTAGACATTACTTCATCCATTTTCTTTCTGTTATCCTTTATTAACTCCCGGAGGTTGATTTTGTAAGCTTTGAGCTTCACAGGGATCTTGCTTAGCTGAATTTCCATGCTGTTTACTTTGTTCCAAGCACCTTTCAGAGACTCTTCCAAATTTTCTGCTTTTTTCTTGAGTTCAATGATCTCCCTACACATCCAGGAATCTAATTGGGAAGAAGACTCAGCTTTACTGTTAACCCAAGTCATAGGGATGTAAATTTCATCATTCTGATTCTTTCCTCTCCAATCCTCAAGTGTTTTATTCGGGCTGTTCCTATCTTCTTCAAAGACGTCATCTTTGCTCTTTTGTTCCCGCTCATTGATTCCTTCTTCAATTTCCATCTCCATATTTTGAATATCTTCTTGGACAGATATTTCCTTTTCTTTCTTAGAAGTTGGGTCCTCACCAGGATCTTCCTGGACAGTGTCTTCCTCTGCCGCTTTCTGGTTTTCCTCCAACTCTTCTGTTCTGGTAACAGAATCCTCCTCAGTATTGACTTTATCCTTTTCAATTTCCTCTGATCCTTCTACATCATTACTAGAGTTGGTTTCCCAACTCTCCATTCCATCTTCTTCCTCCGATTTTTCCTCCACGGGTTCTTCAAGTCTCTCCCGACCCCTTTCTTCTTCTGCATTCTGTTTGTTAGGACTAGGGGTCTTAATTTTTCCTCTTCTTCTTACACTTTCTTTCTTTTTATTCCCTAGCAACTTATTTTTCCCCTGTTTGGGATACTTAACCAGTGCCCTATTCTTGCAATAGCCTTCAATAAGTAGAATTAGGCCTTCATGAAGAATAGGGCGCAAATCCTTTTTTCTATGAGCATAAAGGCTTTGAATCAGGGAGTAGCAAAGATAGAAAGGAAAAGACAAGCTAACCTTATGCCTGAAGTGGTTGAGGAAGACAAAATGGAACTTATGCACTCGTTTGCTTCTACCGTCCAGGATGAAGTACTCCCTTATACAGCTTAGGATGTCCCTCCATATCCCTTTAATCTGATCCAACTCATAAAAATCCCCATTTTTGACCAACTTCTGCTCCTCCTCATTCGTTTTGGGGAACTTGCAAAATGCTTCGTTTGAAATGCTGGTCTGCTTTGAAAATTTGATTCCTTCCATTGACAACCCTGTAACCTCAGCAAGAAAATCCTCAGTTAAATTTACGGTTATACCATGCAGGGTGACCCTGTCGTCGGACCAATTTTTGAAGAAGGCCGTCGTGATATGCGGCTTAGAGCCATGGAGTCTTTCCATATAGCTAGTTACATTTCCTTTCTGCATAATTTTCCAGACTTGGGGTTTATTTCTCCATTTTGCACAACTCTTGGGCTCCTGCTTACGGGGTTCTCCCTTCCTTTCTCGCGCCATACTCATTTTCTTTGAAACCCAATTACTGTGGATATTACCCTGGATCCTCCTACTGTCAAGTTGATTGGGACGTCGAATTTGTTTCTGGCTTTTTAGGATCTGCTTCTCCCTATAGAGGGCCTTACTTTTTAATAATTGGGTTCCTTTCCCCGTGCTACCACTCCTACTCATTAAGATTTTATTACACTCCAATCCTCCCTTATTTTGCATGCATGGCATCGAGACGAATGATAGTCCTTAAATCCACGTTCCTTACTAAGGTTTCATCCCACCTCACTTTTTGCCCTTCTCGGACAGCACAATTGGCAAGCCAATCTGCAACTCCATTGGCTTCGCGGTAGGTATGGGTGTTTTTTATTTCTTCAAATTTATTCAATAATGTTTTCATCTCCTTTACCTTATCCTCTATGGTCCAAGACACAATATTCTTATTATTAAGGATATTTATAACATTCAAAGAGTCCCCTTCAAGCCATAATTTGGAATATCCCGAGTCCACAGCTAATTTAAGGGTCTGGAGGGCAGCTGTAGCTTCGGTAATGTGGAAATTAGATATACCAATGGGAATTGCAATAGCATCAATAACCCTTCCCACATGGTTTCTCAGAACACCACCACAACCAGCATTTCCCGGGTTCCCTTTTGCCGCACCGTCAAAGTTACCTTTAATCCAATCTTGAGGTGGACTAATCCAAGTCACACCTGATCTGGGGTTTTTAGGTTCACTGAGAATAATATCCTTCCTCAGAGGATTATCCACATTGAGATTAGATCTTGGATTTTTTTGAGAGGAAAAATTTTCCTTTAGAGCTCTAATGATGTTCTGGCCAACCACCCATCTAGGGAGCTCTTTGTTTATGAATATTCGGTTATTTCTTTCCTTCCAAATTCCCCACCAGACATGGGGAAGAGTAATTTTCCATAAGAATAGAACTTTAGGGTTCTTTGAAGGGAAATACCAGCTTTTGAGATAAAGTTCAACATTCTTTTGATGAATCCATGTAATGCCCCACAGATTGAGAACCTCCTTCCAAACAAGCTGAGTGAAGGAACAATTCACAAACAAATGATCTCTATCTTCAAGGTCTCTCTTACACATAATACACCTATTTACAATATTGATTCCACGTTTCTGTAAATTATCCAGAGTCATAATTTTATTTTGGAGAAGGGTCCAGTAAAAGAACTTGATTTTAGGGGTGAGTCCCTTGATCCAGGCTCTTGTCCATAACGGTTTTCTGCCATTTCCCTTGGAGATGAAGATGGAAGAAACTTTAAACTGTCCACTTGGCTCCTGATACCAAACAATTTTATCTTCTTGATTGGGATATAGGGAAATAGCATTTAGGGATAATTGAATATCCTTGAGATCTTGATCATAGTCAGTGAGGTTTACCCAAGTGTTGTTCTGCCAGTATTGATTAACCATTATCCCCACTCTTTGTTTACATCTTTTTATTACATCTTTTTTTTGGATTTCTTCCTGTAAGGGTTTACCTCTTACCCAAATATCTTCCCAGAATTTCACCTTTTTACCATTACCTACTTTCCATGCACTACCATCTTCAAGAACATGTTTTGTTCCCTGGACTGCCCCCCAGATAGCAGACAGATGAGATATATCTGGAGTAGTAAAGAAGTCATGAATTGACTATGCCTTAAATAAATACTTATGCTTCCATATTTTACTCCATTCTTTATTTTCCTGATAGACCCTCCAACCCTGTTTAGCTAAAAGGGTAGTGTTCATACTTCTTATTTTCCTTATACCTAGTCCACCATCCTTAATCAGTTTGCAAATGTTATCCCATGCAATAAGAGGCATTCTCCTTTTCTCCTCAGAACCTGACCAAAGAAAGTTTCTTTGGATTTTTTCAATTGCCTCATCAAATTTAGAGGGGATTTTAAAAAGACTCAAAGCATACGTGGGTATACTTTGAAGACTTGCTTTGAGAAGAGTTAACTTTCCTCCTTGTCTTAGAAGACAACCTTTCCATCCTGCTAACTTCTTACTAAATTTATTAATAAGACCTTCCCAAAAAAATTCAGGGGCTTTCAATCCAAAAGGGAGACCAAGGTATGTGGAAGGAAAAGAGCCTATAGAGCAATCCAGAATTCTAGCAATTTTGTTCTATCTATAAACTAGGGTATTAGTAAAGAAAACTGCACTTTTATTCTAGTTTATCAGTTGTCCAAAGGCAGAGGTGTACAGATTAATTGCTTCCTTAAGAGTCCTTGCTTCAGTAACTTCAGACTGTCCCATGAAAATAGTATCATCCACAAATTGACCATGGGAGCAAGATAAAGGATGCGAAGAGGGTCTCAGACCTTTATACTGACTTCTATGAACCAAGTCCCCAAGGTATCGTCCCATACTATCTGCCATGATAATAAACAGAATAGGGGATATAGGATCCCCTTGTCTTAATCCCCTAGACGGATTGAAAAAATGAGACGAGGTCCCATTTACCATCACAGCTATAGAAGTAGAAGATATCAACTGTTTAATAATATCTACCACTCTTTGTTCAAATCCAAAGACAATAAGGCTTTTAGAAAGGAAGTGCCAATCCACCCTGTCGTATGCTTTTGCAATATCTACTTTCATTAAGAACCCCTCGGTGTTGGATTTGAGAAGTGAATGAATATTCTCATGGGCCGTTATAACTGAGTTGAGGATTTGTCTGCCAGGAATGAATCCATTTTGTTGATCAGCAATTATAGAGGGGATTACAAGGATTAGTCTGGTCGTAAGTACTTTGGAGATAATCTTATAGAGGGAGTTTCATAGACTAATCGGCCTGAACTGATCAGGACTATCCGCACCTGCTTTCTTTGGAATAAGGCAAAGAAAATTGGCATTAATTTCCTTCAGCATCTGTTTAGCTCCAAAAAACTCCTTCACCGCATTGCTGACATCCTTACCTATAAATTTCTAGAACTTTTGAAAAAAGAACATGGGGAAACCATCTGGTCCGGGAGCTTTTTCTCCTCCAAGAGATCTTACAGCTTTAAAAATTTCCTCCTCCTTAGGTATAGAACATAACATATTATTCTGCTCCTTCGTGATCAATGGGGGAATCACTCGTAGAAATGAAAGAGGGAATGTAAAAATCATGACATAGGCATATATGAGAAGATATTAAGAAACATGAGACATACTAGGTATAAATGTGAGACATTAAGAGTCTAATGATCATCAAAATACAAAGGATACCTACTCATAATAAGCACAAAGATATATAGGCAAATAGGCGAGATATTAAGATCAACTCATGCTATTTATATGAACAAGAAAATTAAAATGGACCTACCTTCTCACAATGTGTTCCCTATTCCTTAAGATCTCTTATAGAGCCATCAGTCTACTAAAAAGATTGGGTATTTATGTGAGAAAGTAGGTAGAACTAAAAGTTATTTATTTATTCTCCTATCCTAATATAATGGCCTAATGCATCCTAATGGACCTTGACCCTATCATGAGGCCAACTATGGAGTTTGAGCTTTGATTAGAAATAGGAGATGTGTCATGAATCATGTATTTTAGTGTGATTAGACTTTTAAATTTGTATGTTGCCTTTTGAATCATTTTATTTTTTTAAAATTATTTAGATTTTAACTTTTTTATGGATTTTATGATTCCTCCTCTGTATGGAATTGGAATAACCAACATGAGTGATATAAGTGATGCACACAAACAATATTTATAATTTTATTTAAATAAGGCTAAGTATCTAAATATATGATTGACTAAACATTTAGGCTTACCTATGAACCAATATGTAATCTCAAGTTTCAATTGTATGTGTGTTTAGTATGTGAAAGGAATATAAAAGAATAAAGGGAGATCTAAAATAGATTAAAAAAAAGAATTACAATGAGATGTATTATTTTCTAACTAATCATATGGTATAAAAATATTACTAAGGGAATCAAGGTTTGTATAACCAAGTCACAATAATAATTATCTAATTTTTGAGTGAGATAAGATAATAAAAAATAATTATAAAATAAAAAGAATTCATGAAAGAAGTGGAATCATAAGCATAAATGTACAATCATGAAAATAATGATAATAAATCATAATAAAAGAATAAATTAAATGAAACCTTATAAAAAACATAAAGCATAATATAATCATTCATGTAAAATAGACAAGTGAAACCAAATTTGACACATATTCAATTGTATAAAATATATAAAAATGGATCACAAATCCAATCCAAGATCATAATGAAGAACAATGTGAAATAAAACCATGTTGTGTTCACAAATAATAATAAATTTGCCCATAAATATTATCCATGACATCTAAAACATCTCTTGAATTTGGATCCTAACAACAACCAGAGTCTCATCAATCCTCATGGAGAGTTGTGTAAATAATTCCTTCTGAATCTCCTCAACTAAAAATGTAGGTGTATTTGAAGGGTCATGCTTATGAGGGATATTTTACATAGGTAATCAAGGAGAGGAAAAGGTACATGAATAGGAATAGTATCTATAAGGTGAGAAGGAGGCACTCTTGACAAAGAAAGAAGAGCCATCAATGGAGAAGAAGGATCCTTCTTGAATAGGTAACCTATGGAAGGAGAAATGACTGATGTAGGTGTTAACTATGGGTAGTCATAAAGGTACTATTAGAGAATGTGGTAGTGATCAGTATGATGGGTACCACACTGGTTCCAAAGAAAGTATACCTCTATATATTTATGGATATACTTTGGTAATAACTTAAGAGGAGGTATAGACTTATCTTTGGGTTGAGAAATGATGGGATGAAATGTGTCAATATACTACCTAAGTTTTTTTCAATGAGTGGAAGAGTGGTTATTTATCCCATAGAAGAAACATATACATTTTTTAGTAGGCTTTGGGGACCTACTAATAGGATAAGTAGAATGAGAATCTAGGGGCATCTAATATAACTGATAATCTTTAGTCCAATGATCAAAAACTTTGTGGATATCCTAATAAGGTTGATTAACCCATTATGTGGGCATGGGATCAAGTTGAAAAAAAATAAGGTCATTGCTAAGGTAAGGTATGGCTGGAATAGAAACTAGACTAGGCTCATCTAAAGGTAAAGTGTGAATAAAAATAGGACTAGGCCCAGCTGAAGGTGAGGTTGGTTGTGCAGAAGGATTAAAAATAATATCTAGCATCTCTAGGGGAAGCAAACTATAAAGATCATGGTATCTATAAAAGTATTAAGGACCAATCATGGAATGATCCATGAGCATGATCTTGAGGAGATATAATAAAATTAGAGGTGTACCATTCAATCCATCCATCTCTCCCCTATGATAAATATGAAGAAGACTAGAATTAAGTACTATAAAAGAAGGAATGCTAAAAAATGAATTAAAAGACTAAAATAAAGAAGTGAGATATCAAATAATTTTAACATTTATAGCTTGGACAAGCCTGAATAAAAATGGGTCATCTAAAACATAACCATCATCATAGTGAGGTCTATGTAAGTTGATGGTGCATATAGGTCTGAATTTATCATTAGAGGACACGTGCTAGATAAAATGTCTAGTCTTGGTTAATGTAATAGGTATATCATTGATAGGTGGTTGATAGGATCAAATTTTCAAAGAGAGAGGAATTTGGGTGAAGATATGAGGGAATATATTGGAGGTTTTGATCTTGAGGATAATCTCATCTAACTCATCATCATTATAATTCAAGAGGTCAGGTGGAATGTTCCCAATTAGGGTGACCATGATAACCTTAGGTATAATTGATAGGGTAATTAAAGAGTTAAGATTCCATAAATGGGATACTAGGAAAAGGTTAAAGGGTAGGAATTTTAAAGACACTCATTCTTCAATTTTTTTGGGGTTTATGTCTCCTTGAATCTTGTAAATAGTTCCATTATGGGGAAATTTGACACATTGGCATGTAGATGGGGTGATTTATCTCATACGATGAGTCCAAGGTCTACCAAAAAAGATGTTATAATAGAGGGGAAAGTTAAAGATCAGAAATTTCATGTGAAAAATGACATGAGGGATGGTAATGGCAAGCCACACACAACCTAGAGGAGGTATTTTCATTCTACCATATCCTTTACATGTGTTATGTGTGAAATTGAGGTTGAATTCATAATATCCAAGTGTCTTAATGAAATAAATGGAGTCAAAATAAGTAACTTAAACTTTATCAATTAAGGCACACTTAACTTGGATATCAATGATTTGGATGCTAATTAATAAAGGAGGATCATCTGCATGAAGCAAAATTTCATTGGGAATCATGGAAGTAATAAAAAACTTAATGGAAAGAGAAGTGTCCACTATTTCATTAACATGTATGGACATATCTTCCCATTATT
Source organism: Torreya grandis (assembly GCA_037957365.1). NCBI lineage: Eukaryota > Viridiplantae > Streptophyta > Pinopsida > Cupressales > Taxaceae > Torreya > Torreya grandis. The sequence continues at coordinate 654,546 of JARHVA010001236.1, read as the reverse complement.
TAAGGATACTATATTTAGATTTAGATAAGGTGGCTTTCTATCCTACCAAATTAGGGTGAGGGATGTTCATTTCAAACAATAATTACATTAGACAGTTTCAATGATGGGTGGAAGTTTACATTAATTTGAGGAAGGATATTTGAGATGGGAGATGATAAATTTCTAAAATGGGGTCCCAATCATCATAAACCATGGGAGAATTGATATATATAGTTCATAATGTTGACAGAGCTCTTATGAAGGATTGTTAGAAGTGAAATTAAACTAGTGTTGATAAGGTGTAGTTGGTTTGGGTTGAGTAAAAATATGTTGATTGACTTTAGGTGGTATAACAGTTGATTGAGGTATTTATTTTGGTTGGGTTGAATAAATACTGTTACAAGTTTGGGGAATATTGTCTTGGTGTGTGGATTTTGGTGGAAGATTAGAGATAGTGTGAGAGGTATAATAAAGTTGAGTTGTTAAGAGTGGTGCTTATAAGGTTATAACCCAATTCCATTAGACGAGATAAGGAAGTATCTTGAATGATGTGGAATGGTTGAGAGGTGTGATGCATGGGTGTTAGTTTGAAGTCAATAAAAGAAACTACTTTTTACATGTTAGTCATATTAACAACATTTTACTCATTGGTAGTGAGGTCTACAAGACTTTCAACATTATTTATAGGATTAGGATTGTTAGTGTTATCTTGATGGTTGGGAAGATGATCATTGTATATAGCAAGATGAACATTAACTTGATTTAAAGCTTGTCTTTTGTTTTGAATTTCATAGGCTTTAAATCTTTGTCATATGCTTGTTGATGCTTTTTAATGAGTGATTTATGATCAATGTTTTGGCCAAGAAAAAAAATCCATAGCTAGATATGTAATTATCTAAAAGTCTCATGAGAATGGCCACAACTTGCATGAAACCAATAAAATTTATTTAGATCATACCATGATTTCATTATATGAAGGTATTAGAAGATTCTTTTGAATCTCAGCTAAGGATAATGGTTTGTGGACATTAGTGTTATTCATTTGAGGAAATTTAGGATTATTGGTTGGAGGAGGAGCATGTTCCATAGTATTGTTTGAAGCGATTGCTTAAATGTTGTAAATAGTGTCATATGTATCAATAAATCCATCATTGGTTGCATGATGGTTTTTATTTTTAATGAGTATATGAGTGACCATTTTAGGTTGAAATGGTTTGAATTGGAACATGAGGAAGTATCATCACCTAGATTGGTCAAGGGCTTCTTGAAAAGTTATTGGAGAGAAAACCTAACATGATATTGTAATTCAAGATAGAGAACATTAGTGAATAAGTGGAAAAGGGTATCATATAACAAATTATGATCATATTTTTTAGATAAGTTCTTCCATCATTTGATGAAGGCTTGTGTCATTTTAGTTTCAAGATGTTTATAATTTATAAAGTGAGCTAAGTTATTATCAATAAGACCACTATTTTAGAATTTTTAGATTAGTGAGTTAATGAAATCTTCAAGGCTAGTGATAGAATGGGGTTTTAATTGATTTTAAAATCTAAAGCATCTTTCAAGAGTCTTTTAGCTAATAATTTTATAGTGATAAAGGTATTAAGTTTGACCTAATCTTTATAAAGGTTACCAAATGTCTTTTCTTTAAGTGCAATGTGGGATCGGTGGACCCATTATAAGTGATGGTAGATGTGATAAGTCCTATGCCAATATTATCAAATTGAGGTATAAGAGGTTCATTTTATAAATGTTTGATTTTTTTATTAATGATGGGTTTTTAGGAATAAGGTTACCATAAGACTACCTAAGGGGGGGTGGGGACATTCAAAATTTGCACTCCTCATGAAACCTATTAAGGTTTGTTTCAAGGTTAATGAGATGGTTTTACATCTGCATCATTTAATTTGAATTATTAGTTTGAAAATTATGAATTTGATTGAGTGTTTGTAATAAAAGTTTGTTAGTTTTGGAATTATTTTGACTAATGTGTGTACTGTGTGATGCATTAATAGTATTATTAATGGCTTTAATTACACTATGAGTATTAACATGCACCGTACTAGTGGCGTAAAAACCATTAGTATAAAAATAAGGACTAGTATCATGGTTAATATTGGTAGCAAAAGATGCATAATGGCATGGTTAACATTGGTATTAAAGGATACACTAGTGTCATGGTTAAGGGGAAGGGTATTTTGAAGAGGCCCACTAGAAGTTGAACCTACCATGTTAGTAGAGATACTTGGCATGGAGGTTGAAGAAGTCATAGAAGAAGATGTCATTGTGTGTGAAAGAGACATAATAGAAGGAAAAGGTTGAGAAGCAAAGAAAGTGTTTCCTCAAAATCCTTGAGAGAAGGTAGGGGAGGGTGAAGGATGTTCTTCTACTTGAGGACCTATCATAAGATTATAAATGGATGAAGGGTCTTTTCTTCTATGTTGAGTAAATTCATTTATGAATAAAAAAATTTCAATTATGTACTCTAAATCATGCTCATATTCTAGGGAAAATAAAGGATTATGAACTAAGGATAAATGGGGAGGAGTCCCATAATTGGTAGTATGAGTGACAATATGGACATTGCTTTCACCTAAGGTGGGAGCCAATTGTGTCTTGGGAAACCTATTAGGATTGGTAAGACTCATCATGTTTGCCTAATTTAATTATGTATTATTCTCAAAAAGGCAATCCATGATGAAGAAAAGAGGATAAAATTTTGATGGAAAGAAAGATAAGGTGATAGGATACATAATCGAACCAATCAATAATGTTTTTTAAAATAAAAAATATAAAAAAGAACAGAAGGACCTATTCGTACAAGTTGACTATGTACTAATAGATAGAAAATAAAAAAAGATAAAAAGAGGTCATAGTTAGATAGATTGAGTATGTATTGTATGATAGGAAACATAAAAATTTAACAAGATAAAGAGTTATATAGGTCGATTATGTACTCTAGAGGGAGAAACTAGACAGACAAAAAAAAACACAGTCGTATAAAATGACTGTGTATTGAAGGGAAGCAAGATCAATAGTCTATAAGAGACTGTGTTGATAGGGATGACAGTGTTATAACAATAGGGAATTTTTCTCAAGATGATAGCTAATCAAATAAAATTAAGAACACATGTAATTAGATTAATATGGTTGATTTAATTGGAACACACAACACAAACCTTGCACTAGTACTGGTTAATGCAAATTTTGTAATATAAAATACAATGATCAAAGAGAAAATAACAAACTTGAATGTAAATGATAAATAATTTTTCATTCCTAAATTTTTTTAATTTATAATAAATTTTTAATTTAATGTGATGGGGAGTTGGTTGTAAGAGGGAACTAGAAAGCAATCTATGGATATTTTCAAGTAGTTTGGGATGAAAGGGATTTATATTGGTGATCGTATTGACTTGGAATTGGGGCCTATGACCTCACTTAAAATTATCATAATTATAAGGGTGTTGGATTATTTTCCAATATATACCATCAACCATGTGTTTATACTTGGATAGAAAACCAAGTTGGCTTCCCCCTTGGTGATGAAATTCAAGTAGGTAGACCTTGGGAAGAAGATGTTTAATGTTTTTTTTATGTAAAGTGATTTGGAAGTGTGTACAAAAGAGAAAAATAGTGTGACTAAATTATTAAAGTGAAAAACCACCTAATTAATATATGTTTATTACTCTAAGCATGAAATCAACTTGAAATGTAAAGTGAACTAATTAATAACAATATATTTTAATTCCTTTAACTGTGAAGAGTACAAAGTCATTTTAGGTGACACTGTATGAAAATAATATAGAATAGAGTTGATAGGATTGCTATTATTCTATATATTTAAAGATCTAGAAGAATAAAACCAAATACGTTGTTTGCATCTTCTAGAGAGAATACATGCTAATTTTTTTTGTTAAGCTAGTTGACCTAGTTCATTATGGGGTTACATTTTTGTGGACTACAAACTTGTGAAAAAGAATACTGTAAATGAAAAATTAAAATAACATAAAATGTACTAATGAACATTGGTGGTTTTTATACTATGTTGTTCAAGTTTTGATTAAATATTTTATGAACAGAGTCCACTGGGTCAAATATGTTTATAAAACCTATGTGTTGAAAAAGAATCTATGAATAGAGTTGACTGGATCGACTATGTCTACAATCTTGTATGCTAAAAGAGAGAGAGTTGTGAATAGAGTTGACTAGCTTGACTATTATGTAATCATATTATTGAATAAGAAGATTATGTTGAGATGATCGATCTAGTTACTTATATTTGGAAAAGGCCTACACAAACATAACATAGTTGTTTTGGAATGATTGTGTGTTAAACTTGTGCATAGACTATTAGAACTGTATCTATAGTTCTGATATAATATTATGAAAATAAAAATATATAATATGATGATAAAATGAATGCATTATATATAAAGGAAAATTTACCTAAAATATTAATAAATCCTACCTTAGAGAATATAAATCCTACTTACACTTCCATTTGTTGATACACTAGATATTTTGGGTCATGACCAAGATGGATCTACTAGACTTAACCAAGGGGTATATTACCAAAATATCATCACTAGAGAGGGTTATAAATCCTATAGTCAAGTAAAACTATGCAAAAACTGTAGCTAGGTCCTATGTTTTCATATTCACTAAATAAATGCAAAGTAAAGTAAAGTCTAATCTAGTGCTCACCAAAGCTTGTGGCACAAAGTGGGGGTGATAAACATAAAAATTAAAAATGCATAGAAGATATATACTAAATTTAATGTATAGGAAATCCTAATGCATGGTATATAAGTACAAATGAAAATCTATCTACTTTAACAAAGGAGGAAAAAAATTATAAATACTTAACTTTAAAGATTGACCCGTTGAGCCTCAATATATCCCTTGGCCAAGGTGCTTGACAAGAGTTTATTTTTATATGTAAGAGAACAAAGATAAGTTATCCCTAAGCTACATAGATTATCTATGTATCCAAAATACTTATCAAAAAAATAATGTCTATATCTCCAAAGAAAGTATTAAAACCCTAAACAATGATACTCAAATAGAATGGTGGATAAGTAGATGCATAATATAATATTCTTTTTCTTCTTCTCTCCCTTTCAAATGACATAAATAGATGTGTATGTATAGATAAATATAACCCTAAAGATTTATGAAATTTTAGTCAATAGGGTCATCCCAATTTAAATCTATATCATTAATTGATAAAAACAAGCTAGGTCCCAGTCTAGGTAAGCCAATGCTGACCTAGACCCGTAATGTGTAAATATTAATTAGAATATAGGGTTGACCTAGGCCAACATTGTTTAGTAAATGTCAAAAAACATTTTAGGCTTAACTAGGTGATAAGTAAGGTGCTGAATTTCTTGGAGGAGTGTATATGAAAGGAGGAAAATCTTAGGGAAATTTATAGGATATGGTTATGTAGATATCAAGTGGTGGTATAAGGGACAAAAATCTTGTGAAGCACCAATGGACTTCTCACCCATTTCCAAATACACCCTTTAAGGCATGAACTTAGAGAGATTGAAACTTGACATGTTACTATAAGAGAGAAAGCATCAATAATTAATAAAGTTTGAAAATAGTATGTCTATACACCCTATGATGATAACCCTGAGAGATCAATAATATTGATCTCAAAAGAAAATGAGTAGAGGGAGGCCATCTATAATTTGAAACATATCTATGACATAGGATTATCTCTAATAATGGTCTTTATGGGAGAGTATTCATATGTGCAAACCCTTTAGGAGTAGACCTCACCTGAATTGGTGGCTCTATTGAACTCTATGGTGTAATGATAAGAACTATGGTTAGATATGTAACTAGTAACTATGGTGTAATTACCTATGGGATAGGTAGAGGATACCCACATGAAAGGCCCTCAACTATTATCACCTAATTTTCATGTATATATTCAAGTTATTTATGGATAGTGGATAGGATGGATAATAACTATTATATCCATGGCCCTAATTACATGTCAAATGTGCTTGCACTAGGTACTACTAAGAATCTAGTGGCTATATGTGTTGATCAGAATTGTAGTGGAAGTATAATCTCCCTAATGGAGATCTAAACATGGACACTAAAAACATGAATAACTATGTATATATAAGATATATCTTGTTTTTAATACCCAAAATGTTGTATAAGTGTGATAGTGCACATGTTAATACTTGACCCATTATCAACCATAACACTATGAATAAGATGATGATATATGTAGGCTTGTATAAAGAGTGCATATAAATCTTAATCATCATTAATGATCTCTTTATCTATGAAAGTGATGAGTTTTCTAGATAGTAATATTGCATGATACACACCAATAATATTATGTAAGGGGTGTGTATCCTATGTAGTAGTGTGATATGATGCTGGTGGTGGATATACCTAATATGTATAGTGAATACCTAAAGTACCCCTACTGCATTTGTTGTATGCTTTAGAAATGGATATGATAATATTTTCATTGCTTTAGCTTCCATTTTTGAACTTTAGGTGCCTCTATGTGTGTGTCCACATCAATTATGTTAGCTTGTATAAAATCTTGTATCTTATGTTTCAATATGATGTATTGATTTTTTGTATGGCCTGGTGCCCTATGATATTCAAATAATGCATTAGAATCATATATTTTTGGAAGAGGCCATGTCATATCAACCTCTTTGATGGCAAGGAGAGATATGATAATGTATTCTGGGACCTTATATAAAACACATGCTAGTGATTCTAGAAGGTTGGTAAAAACTCTTCATGGAAGATCTAATAAAACTAGGTGAGGATATGAATCTAAAGCTACATTAACTATGGCCTTTGGATCCCTCTTATTTTTAGTCATCTTTACCTTGTATGGAGAGTTACTATAACTCTTAGTAGTTGATTTTGATCCACTTGTATGATTTAGTTTAAACATAAATATAAGCTTGACTTCTCTTTCTTTCACTATGTGGAACAAATATGTGAAGGTGGGAAATTTATTGAACAAGATAACTTCATGTAATGCTAGTAGTAGGCTCTATTTGAATGTCTTGGAGTTATCTATCTACCATGGGGCTAGTCAACTTTGTCAATATAGTCTTATATCCCAAGATGTATTCTATAATAAGCTCATTGGATTTTGTTTCAATTGTGATAATTAAGCATATGAGATATTATAACTAATGTTTATTGATGCTGAAAATGTACCTTAAAATGGAAATTGAATGTTGTGATAGACTGATTTGGTAGATCATGAAACCAATGTAAGGCATAGTCCTTTAGACTACATGAAAATAACTTAGTGAGGAAAAAATAATTAGACACATATTCCAAACATGATGCATGGAAATATTGAAGATGGTACTCTAGGTCAACATTAACATCATATAATGTAAGATTAGGTGCCATCAATATAGATGGTAAAGGAGTTACCACTATGTGATGTGCCAAAGTTGTATGTAAGAGAATATGAGAATTCAAGGCATGTGATGGCCTAGTATCTCCATGATTAAGATGTAACACATTAGCTTGCAGAAAATGAACCTTGTACATAAGGGATTGTACATTTGGAGAGGAGAAAATATCCATATGAGGTACAACTATCATTGAAGGTTATCTAGCTAAAACTAATTATTGTGCAAGATGAGTTGGCCCCAAAGTAGGTGTAACAATGTTGTTATCTTGGGGAGTAAAATATTGACCATTATTTGATTTGTTATTTATTTCCATTATGGATTTTAAAATCTATGCATAATCATGGGGTTGCTCCCAAAGTCTATCTCTGAAGCTCTATATAATCTCATCCTTATTTACAATTAGATTTTCATTGTTAAGTGGGGCTAGAGCATCTTAATTTCCATCTTGTGTATCATCTTGATCTCAATTATATTGATCATCTTTAGATGCATTATCATTGAATTCCACATAATTAAGGTGTGAAGTATCAATAATGGGAGTTATAACTGGTCCCTTATCCATGGTATAAGCTCAAATGGATGGAATCTAAGTATCCTCAATAAGATTTACACTAAGCCTATAACTTCTTCATAAGGGAAGAGAGAGAGTTTTTTAGATGGAATATAATAAACAAAGTGAAATAGGGATGGTAAAAGGTCATGTAAATAGAGAACCAAAATCAATAGTGAATCATCCTATCATAAAATATAGACATTCAAATCAAAATGGAATTTGGTAAACCCAATAGAAAGAAGAAAGGAGTCCATCTTGGCATACCAAGATTGAGGATCTTGTTTAATACCATATATAAATTTATAAAGTTTGAAAACTAAGGAATAATCTTACATAAATCATTTTGGTTGCTCCAAGTATATTTTGTTTCTTTGTGGTCATCATGAAGAAAGGCACTCTCATCATCAACACTAAAAGAATAATATGGATCATTAAGAAGTTAATAAAAAAAATCTAAATAATTAGAAATGTCATCAAATAAAAATAAATCCAAATAAGAGGGAGGAGTGTCATGTAGAGTCTAACGTAACCTCTTGAAAGTGAACACTCCTCTGAATGAATGACTCATGAGTTATGGGATAAGCATGTATCCCTTAATACCCTTATGATATCCAATGAAGATGCAATGATAAATCTAAGGTTACATTACCTTAAATTTATTCTTAGGAATTTAGGCCATAGTAGGAGATAAAAACACTCAAAATTTTTTCACTGTGGGTTTCTTACCATTCAAAGATCTAAAAGGGGTGAGTCCATTACATTATTTATAAGGAATATATTTTTGGATATAACATGCATAATTTATGGCCTCAACCCAATACTGAGATGAAAGAGACTTGGAATGTAGCATACAATTGGCCATTTCCTTCAAGGAACTTTTATTTCAATATGAAACACCATTATGCTGAGGACTATATGGAATTGTGTACTGTAGTTTAACCCCATCTGATGTATAGAATTGATCAAAATATCTATTGAAATAATCACCACCATTATCAATGCCCAAAATCTTAATGGATTTACTTGAATATTTTTATAAAATCTCTTTGAATTTATAAAATGATCAAACACCTCTTATTTATTATTAATAAAATACACCCAAGTATGCCTCAAAAAGTCATCGATGAAAGTAAACATTTATTTAATCCTATTGAATGAAGGTTCTATAAATGGACTAGCAATGTTAGTGTGGACAATATCTAATATCTATGTAGATCTCCATGATTTATCCTTGTCATAATTATCCTTAGGATGTTTACCAAATATGCAAGCCTAGAAAACTCTATCAGAAAACTTGACTCATGGAAACCTTGAAACCATGTCTTGATGGCTAAGTTCCTACATGTAGTTATAATTAAGATGGTTGAATCATTCATGCCATAATTTACTCACTTTGTATGAATGAGTGAGTAGTGTGGTAGAGGTTTAATCAAGAGTAAAATTTGAGGAAGCATATAATCATGATTAGTGATCTACTTTTCTAAATAAAATAACTGAGGCACTATCTACTTCCCTAATAACTAGTGAATTAGGTGTGAATTCAACTTTCTCAAATTTGTGTGAATATTTTGATAAAAAAATAAGATATTGGAGGATAAAGAGATAACACATATAAAATCATGAAATATACCATCATTCACTTCAATATATCCACTCCCACTAAATTCTCTAGAAGTATCATCACCCAACAGGATGGAAGACATATAACAAGGTTCTAAAAATGAAAACATGTCTTATGATGAATCCATGTGATGCAATGCACTACAATCAATAACCCATGTAGAAGGTTTGGACATAAATACAATAAGTGATTTTCCATTATATTTTTACTTCTTACCATCTTTAGCCTTAGAATACTCTTATGTTGATGAAATATTATTGAAATAATCAAGGACACTAATGTTTTGATTCTCAAACATCTTAGTTAGTTAGTCAATCTAATTAATGCATTTGGATTCATCATGCCCATATTTATTATAGTAGACACATGTGAGTCTCTATTTCTTAGTTTTTTTATTTGAAGAAGATGAATCTTTTGATGCTTTGGACATAGCATTAGATTTATCACCCTTTCTTTACTCTATGTCTTTCTTGTTTTATGTTTTCTCCTTATTGCCAAAAGCCTTCTATTTATCATGACTCATAAATAAGGCATGTGATTTAAATGACTTAAGTTTACCATTTGAATGAGTTTACCTTGTTATTGAGTTATTTAAATAAAAAATTAATCCAAGGATGACATGGTTTATGTAACTTTAAGGGCACACTTGGTGGTGTGGAAGGTAGAAATGAAGATAAAATAGTCAAATCCCAACTTGGAAATGTTAGAAAGAGTCAATTGATCCTTATTTTTTGTAATGTTAGATAATTTAAACTACAAACTAATTTATTTTCACTTTGTGAATAATTCTTATACTATATCAAAATTTCCTAGGTTCAAACTAATGAGTTATTTATCCAAGTCATGACCTCTCATTATGTCCAACTTCCCAAAGAGTTTTTCTAATATGGTATATACTTCATTAGGATTAGTAGAAGATTTAATATGAAAGTGTAGGTTAAAAGACATAGATAGACATAGAATACTCTAGGATTCATCACTTTTTTTAAACCACTTCACCTTCTCTACCTCAGGTGTCGATTATTTTTATATACCCGTAATGATTCAATGCAATCCTTTACTCCTTAACAGGATTTTCACTTTGACTTTCCACTCATGATAGTTAAATGATGTCATAATTGTAACTAACCTCTGATATATGGAGTAAAAATGAAGTATGTGTTGAACTACATGCATTGAAAGACTAAAAATATGTAACCCCAAATGAATCTATAAAGGTTAAAATTTATAAGGCATGCAAATATTATCAATGCATAGAGATTGAAAAAGCTCACATTTAAATAAAATGACACCTCAAAAGGATTAATAGGCTAAAATTTATGTGCATTTGAATTTTTAGATGGAAAGGGCAATTGCTTTGTAAATTTTAAAAAATGTGGGGTGTGTAAAAGTTTAGATTGGTGATAAGGTTAATGCCCCACTAGTAGGAATCAAAATTTATATCTACTTGATTTGATTATATCATATGATCAAGGATATAAAACCTTTTGAATAGTGTCACTTTTTCAATATATTAAAGTTGTTTTTATCTAGGACATCAAATAATAGAATAAAAGGTGGGAAAACTTGGAGGTCTACTCTAGTAATTGGAAGAATATGAGGGGTATTCAAATAGTCATCAGAACTTAGATGATCTCTGAGTATATATCAGAAACTGGGGCATGTATAAGCATATAATATAACCCATAGGTTACTTACACATGGTTAGAACCTAGAGGATGTTTGCATAGGTGTCAAAAATTGGAATTTTTTCATGCAGGGGTCAAATTTTGACAACATTTTACATAGGGGAAGAGCTTGATAGGTGCTCATGCAGGATCTAGAACTTAAGAAGTTCTCATGCAATAGTTAAATCCTAATAAGTGATTGTGTAAGGTTAAATGTCCACTAAGAGGTAAAATTATACTAAAGGTGTTGATGGGAGATTCAGAGTCTATGAGTTTACATATAATCACCTAAATGTCTGATTGGACTTATTTTTCCACCATGGAAAGTTTGCCAACTGTCAAAACTACCTATGAAGGGTGAAATTTTTGTTAAACTGAAAAACTTAAAAAAATAGGGATAATGTATGTATTCTCTAAAATTTTATAAAGATGAACTTGGTTTATTAAAAAACCTAGAAAAAATAAAAAATGGTTTTTTCTCAAAGTCGTTGGCTATATGATTTTTTGTAGAATTTAAAAAATAACCACAAAACCCTCCAAAAATGGATGAAAACTAACCATAAAAAAATTAGGTTGTGTTTATAACCATTCTTAGGGTTTTTAAACCTTATAAATATGACACTATCCATTTTTCACTTAGAGACTCTAAGTATGCAAATACACATAGATTTTTGAGAAACCCCATCAAGACCTAAAAAACTAAAATCAATGAAAAATATCAAATATAAAAGAATGAAAGAACTCACAATAGACAATAGATTCATATACCAGAGTAGATATAATACCATGTTATATTGGGCCAAAATAAAGGATAAGACTATAGAGGGTCAAACACATGAGGCTAAATTTGTATGGAGAAGAGAAATCTGAAGAACAACTCAAAAGAGGAAGAAACTTGTCTTCACAAAAAAAATGTTACATTAACATTCATTAAACAAAATTTACATAGGAAGGTACATTATATAGTGAGGAATTATGTCACCTTAAATTTTAAATAATTAAACTCACAATTAGAAAATGAATTAAAGTACATTTCCCCTAATGACTTATTATTAACCTAAGTAAGATAATTAGACTATGTAAGTAAAACCACATAGTGGGGAAAAACCTACACTAACAGATTAAGTATATAATTGATATTGTAAAAGGTTAATGCATATTATTAGGTGATAATTTTCTTATTTAATACTACCTTAGAGGACATGTAGATTCACATTTACATTAGCTACTTATAGTATATGGCATGATTGAAAGGTTTGGATTATGATCTATTTTTCTAAACATTTTTTCCTAGTATTCACATTATCATTGTATGGATGGTGGTGGTTATATACAAAATTTAGATTACATGTAGTGATTATAATATTATAAGAAGATATAATAAAATGGTAACTGAACTAAGTGTATTATTTTATGATTTATGTAGTAGTTTAATGGTACTCAGGGAATATAACAAAGTTTAATGGCATTTTTCTTATTCTTATTTTATATATTATGTGGATAAGTTTGGTTTAGGTTTAAATTAATGTGAGGGTAAAATACACTCCTCTTAGTTTATTTTTTTAATGGATTTTTTAATGACTTTGAAGTGGTGGTAATAGTCAACAATATTTTTTAAATTATGCTAAGTGTTGCTAATGGTATAGGTATTATGTGTTCTTAGATGTTGTAAAATGAGGTGATATGTATGTGTGTGTGTGTGTGTGTGTGTGTGTGTGTGTGTGTGTTATTAGTGTACTAATTATGTTGGATAATTTGAGAATTGAACACTATAAGTATCTTAATTACAATATACAATGAAGCCCTAATTGATTCTAATGTGTGTAATAATGAATATTTTATAGTCATTACTATGTAGGTAATTAGTAATTTATTGTTTTAATGTAACACTTCTTGTATTGATGTATTCTCCTAAAAGGTCTCTTATAGTAACTAAAATTAGTTACTATGGTAAGGTAAGTGGATAATGTTATCTTGAAATTTTATTAACCTGAGAAAATACACATGAAAGTATTATATCTTATTTTATATATTTTAAAACTAGGGGTACTATTACAATATATCTTAATGTCATCCTTGTTCTACTATAAATATTTTATAATGCTAAATGTGGTAATAAATAATTAATGAAAATTATGATTTTTCACTTTGTATTGTTTCATTGAATGGAAACAAGGGATCCCCTGTTAATGAACCCTAATCCTAGATGGTTAATATGAACTCAGTGAAATAATATATGTTTAATATATTAAATTATTTATGATACTTCATTGTATTTAGATGAAAAATATGGAGGTAATTAGTTTTTGGATAAAATTGGTTTTTATATATGACTATTATAACCCTTATGCCATAAAAATTAAGTTGGTGGAATTGAGTGAAAACTCTCTCTAGAATTATGTTGTCACACCTCTCCTGAGTTGTACTATATCCATGTTAACTATGGTATTTTTTTTATTATAAATAGTATATTAATATTTTATTTTATAAATAAGTACTATTTTTTATCTAGGACTTATTTCTCTTAATTTTTCCTCATTTCTTAATTTTAAAAGAAGATAAGAAACTAGTAATAAGGGTATGGTATAAATACCTAATTGGTGATGCGCATGTAATATAGATTAAAATGAATATCTCCTCTTTGGATAGGAAGGAAAAAAATACAAAAAATAAAGCATAAAAAAGGGGTTTTTTATCAAGATAGTTAAGTGGACTCCTTAACGTGAGATAGATCCAAGAAGTATACACTTGCTAGGAGGCTATCAATCCACTACTGATAATAATCAAGTTGAAAATGTTAAAAGTAATATACTTGCATAAAGTAAATAAAATGCAATACAAGAATAAATTAGAATGCTTGTTAAATAAAATGAGTAAATATAGCAAAAATGAGTCAATACTCATGATAAAGTAGGTGGAGTCAGGTGTAGAAAATAAAAAAGGGTCTATGAATAGGAAGGAACATAGAAAGTTAGGTTTGGATGGGGTTAAGGGGATGAAAAAAAATTGTTGTTATTTTTCACCATAGTGATCATCGATGGTTAAGGGAACCATTAGTGGTTGGGATGATCATAAAGAAATGGGTAATCATTAGTGGTTGGGGGTGACCATCAGTGGTTGGGTAACTATCGATGATTGCCTATGGGTTTCTAAAGATACTCATAAAGAGTGACATAATTGGTAGGTGGTTAGATAATGGTTTTGTTAAGGATATGATAGAGAGTAAATAAGGTGTAGATAGGTTTGATCAAGTTAGGGAGATTAGAAATCTAAAATAATAAAGAAAATGTAGAATATACCTGTAGTTTACAAGTGGAAGGCTAAGGAAAAGTTTCTATAGTAACAATACTTTAGATTCAAAAGCAAATTTGGTAGAGGTTTGGGTATCTTTTGCTAATGTTGAGTTTCTCAAGGAATATTGGATGCTAAAAAGATTGAATACCTATATGCAAAAATATTTGATAGCTTGAACCTGGATCCTTTTCACCTCCTACTCCCCTCCTTTTATAGGTAAAGAGAGATGGAGGATGAAAGGTTTCCTAGAGGGTGAGCTTATTGATCATGATGCTTGGAAGTTCATTAGCACCACATAAGATGAACATATTAAATTGTCCTTCATTATGTCACACATAGTTGATTGATGTATTAGGAAGGTGAGGACCTAACCATCGATGGTCAGGCTAACCATCGATGGTTTAGCTGACCATCAATAATCAAGTGTTTAAGGGTAAAAGGGTTAAAATAAGTTAAAAGGGGTTAGTTAAAAGGTTAAGTTATTAGGTTGATAAGTTTAGTCAACTAGGTGGTCAACTAGACTTAGGGTCTAATAGGGTCAAGAAGGGTTTGTAGGAATTTTGACATCTACAACTATCATGTGCTATTTTCTAGTGTCTACATCTTGCCATTTTTTATTATGTATCTTTGAATTAACAAGCTATAAAACAAAAATAGATTGTTTGGTTGAAGGTGTTCTCCCTCAAACTAGGAGTTGATGAGGTGAAACTAAAATTGAGTCCAGATTTGAAAAATGGTATATGGTGAGTCACAAAGTTGGTGAAAAAGGGTTGGGAATTTTAAATATAAACATGAACACAAAATATAGATAAGTATGATAGTTAAAATCATGTAAAGACTAAGATTTCCAATGTTGTTAAAAATAAGGTGGGTTCTAGAAGGATAAGGGATGGGGTAACCAATCTGCATAGCTGATTAGGTGACTCTATAAGTCTTCTATATAAGGTTGATGTTTTCATAGGTATCTGAGGTAGGAAGTGTTCCCTTGAAAAACATAAATGGTCTGGGCATGCACTAGGTTGTGCAAATGCAAATGGTCAACATGGAAAGGTTGGTCGATGTGGTCAAAAATACCAATGTAAGGTCATCATAAAACACATGAATAGTTTAATTCAAAAATGGCCAACATCAAGGTGGATGTGGCCTAATGGTTGGTTAGAGAAGGGTAATCTAAGAAAGGTTCTTATTTTGGTATGGGGGAGATTAGGTGATCTCCAAAATTTGGTAATTAAGTATAAGTTCCTCAAATGAAAAAGTGTGGGACCCTGATTGATAACAGTCAAGGGTTCCTAGGGTCGACCATCGATGGTCACCTTAACCATAAATGGTTAGGGGAAAACCTTAAAAATCCATAGATAAAAAGTGAAAAACTAAAATCATTTTTAATTTTGACAAGTTTGACCTTTATGCTTTATGCTTTGGTGCTTTGGTTAGTTTGTCACCTTATTAGGAGATTGTTTGACTGAGTGTGTAGTTGAGGGGTTGATTATTGATTGGTTGAGCATGTATGTTGAGGTGATTAATGGGGACTGATATTTAGGGTAGATGAGGATGTGGCTGAGTCGTAGGATGTAAGATCTGACCTTGATAATAATCAAAGAATGAGGTAGGTGATGTTTTGAAATTATTACTTAGTTGATTAGGTCTGTTACTTAGTTAAATTAGATTGCTTTGTGGTTGATTTGATATGTTTTTAGGGGTTTCCCTAGGTTTATGTTTTAGTAAAATTAGGAAGATTGAACTGGTGAATTTGAAATTAGAAGAGTCTATGGGTTGAGGGTAGGTGATTAGATAGGATTTAGGTAGTTATTTTGTTAAATTTTTATATTTTTGGTTTGTTTTAGAAGAGGTAGGTCAAGGGTTTTACCACTGACAGTCACACACAATGACTATCAATGGTTGACCACTAAAGAATAAAACACACTTGACTTTTGATGGTTGTAAGGACTGTCAATGGTTGAGTATTTAGGGAAGGTGAGGTTCAAAGAGAAATAAATAAAAAATGTCTTGAAATGTTGAAAAGGGGTTAGGTGTAGTTAAAATACCTAGGTGTAGGTTTAAGATAGGGCATGTTAAAATGATTAATGGTTTTTAAAAGGTTGTTTTGTATGGCTAGGTGTTGGTTTTGATTGATTTAGGTAGGTTGTAGGAAAATTTTACAGGTTTGAAGTTAGGTGTTATTTGGTAGAAACATGATGTGTTTGGTTTGATATGTCTCGGTAGGTCTTAAAATAAGTGGATGTTGGTGTGTGTAGGTTGATAAAAAAGGTTGGTATTAGGTGGGTCTAGGTAGAATGATTGAAAACAAAGTGTACAAGCTAACTTGATCATTTTTTAGGCATAAGATCATATCTAAATGAGGGATCAAGTTCCTAGGATCTTTGTGAAGATCCATGATGGGATGACTATAGATGAGTGGATGCATATGGAGGAGGTCAGCCTTGGAGCCATGGTTCATTATCAAAGCCTACCACAGGATATAGCTATGATCGTGGACCTCATCCAGAGATGAGACCTAGCCATGAACACATTTTTGTTGTTGACAAGAGAGATTAACATCCTATGAGAGGATGTGCATATGATTACATGGTTGCCCATTTGGGGGTAGCTGATTTACCAAATTTTGAGTGAGGAGAGAGATTACCTATGGAGTTATTATATGGTGAGGATTGGGTCTATGCCAAGTAGCATTACGATGGCTTAAGCTATAGGCCTTGTACCAAAGGGATCCATAGAACCAATGTTTGATGACTATGATGATGATGGTGGTGTCCTATTTTTCATTACTTGATTTGAGTTATGGTTGGTTCCTCTATCTACTATTGGGAGTGTTGGTAGAGATGCTATTGGGTAGAATAGTGTTTGGGTGGGCTCCTATTTTTTATTTTAGATTTACAGGGAGCTCTAGGAATTTCAAACTCATGAGCAATATGGTATCAATGTTGGGTTTGTGATTTATTTTTGGGCATATGAACACATTAGGGTGTTGAGGCCATTGGGGCTACCATAGGATGGATACACCTAGGTACACTTCATAGTGGGTTTTCTATGATGGAGGGGAGACTATGCATTGATAGGGGCTGGTGGTGGTACTAGAGATATTGACTAATTTAAAGATACCTTGGAGGGTCTGGTTGCAGGTGATGTGGTGTGGAGGCCCTATGTGGGCTAGCCTAGGTGGGTCTATTATAGATATCACACTCTATCTTTTCAAAGCTAGAGATGGATATATGGGAGGTGAGATGGTGAGACCAACCTCATCCCATTTGAGAGAGTTTAAAGGCAATATGGACTCATGCAGGGGATTCTGACTCTTTCTCAGAGGTATAAAAAAGAGGATGTAGAGTCTATACTTTCAAAGCCATAGCCACAAGATGTAGTAATGGATCATGAGGAGTTACCAACCAAGGAAATGATAGATGATGCTAATTTTGTTGATAGATATGCATCATGGTATCAATCCCTTTATGTAGTGGTTGATTTTGGATGGGATGATGGGGGTAAATAGGTGATGAATTTGGATATAGTAGGGGCACAAGTGCAGGGTGGTCATCAAGATAGACATGCATAGGCAACACTGGTAGATACATAGGCTCAAATCATAGGGTTATATGGATAGGTGGCCACTCTATAAGGCCAGATTGTTACTTTATAAGGTTAGGTTTCCACCTTGATAAGAGAGTGAGATTAGGCAAGAACATCCCTTGGTTTAGTGACTTAAGAGAGAGATACCTTGAGACAAAGGGTAGGAACTATGGCAACACCACTAAGAAGACCATTTGGGATGATTCTTATGACATGGTACCTAGATACAATTGAGGATTTTAGGTACTATGATGTTGTAGTGTTGGCAAAGTGTCTAGAATAGCCAAGATGGAGGGAGTATAGGGCTAGTTTAGTAGGCAAGGTAGTCATGGTGACTCTAGGATAGTGGGCCTCTATAGTGAGTGGACATACATGTACCCTAGGAGGACTGGTACTAGATGGTAGTGTAGGTGTAGGAGTAGGAGGGTCTAGTGGTAGTGGTTCCCTAGGGGCATGTTATTATATGTTTTGATATGATGTATATTTATATGATTTTAATATTGACCTTCATGCTGATGATGTGAGATGTACATGAGAGAGATTATACATTGTTACATGTATTGTTTATTTGATAGACATGATGTATATGATGATTTTTATGATGATAAATAAATTATGTAGGTTCATGGTTTGGTTTATGATTATGAATGTGGATATTTTATGTTCATGTTATGGTTTATGGTTAATGCACATGATTTATGAGATGTTTTACCTAGTATCTTAGGCATGTGATTTTTATAATAAGATTATGATGTTTTGTTTTTATTCATGGATGTGATATGATGTTTATGAATGGTTTGATGTTCATGGATATTGATATAGTTATCTTGGATTATGTGATGGTATTTAGTATGAATATAATTTTTGATGTATGATGATTTGATGTATGTTGTTCTATTTATGGTTTATGATTGATGATGACACATAAATTTAGTTAGATACCAAACTAAATGTGGGAAAATTGATAGGAAGAAACAAGACATATGTCTACATGAACCAATGATAAGGGGTAAATAAAAATCATGATGATTTTCATTGGTTAGGACCTAACGAAAAACCCAAAGTTAGAGTGGCTTAAGGAAACTAATCCTTTTGAATGCTTCATATTAGTGTGTTTTGGTGATAAAAAGGTATCTTGACCATGTTCTATCAAGTAAACTCATAATCCCTTGATTAAAAAGATGGTACCAAGGGAATATAGGTGGTAGGTGAAAGGTAAGTGGGTGGATAGGTAAGGTAACCTTATGTGGGTTAGTTTTCCCCTTCTATAGGTGACCTAAGAAACAAAATACACAAGTCCATGTCTTAATGCTAGCTGTAAACTAATCGATGTGGGAAGTCTACTAGTGCTAGATATGAAATTTGATTATAGCTTTCTTGGGATAACTAATTTTGATATAGGGTCTTTTGTTTATTGATGTTGTTTTTGATAGGTTATGAAGTTGATCAATGTGAAAAGCTTTAAATGATTGATTTTGACCCATTTGACTTAGCCATCCTTCAAAGGAGTGGTCTAAGTTTGGGTTTTTATGTTTGGTAGTTATCCTTCAAGGGAGCAATCTGAAATGCTAGAAATATGTGACCCAAATAATATTTTGGAATCCTAGATTGTTTTGATGTAAGGTTTTTAGACATGGACAAGTCTAATTAGGCTTATAGGTTTACCTTTATGAGGGCAAACCTTTTAGCAAAAGAAGGTTAGTGATAGGTAAAAAGGGTGTTTGAGAGACAAATGACCATGGGATTCCATCTGATTAGAGACAAAAAATATACATGAGAACAATGCTATAGGTAGAGCCATGGTACCCATATTTAATATTAGGATATAACTGTGATGGTTAAATACATGTTTCTATGTTTTTATCCTCAAAGGGAGAGGGATAGGTAGGTGAAGGTGAAAATATCATAAATCAAGGGATAAGATTAAGTTAGATAAGAAAGTGAGTTTAATCCCTCTTTAACAAAAGAAAGGATGTAGATGCAAAACATTGAGAGGCTCAAGTTTTGGTTTTCCTTTGAGAGAGGAAAAATGATAATCTCCTAATCCATTTTATGGGTTATGATGTAGGGTCTAAGCCAATTGAAAGAAAATTTTCCTCTTTTGCTTTTATCCATGTTGGTGACATATTGGTTTTCCTTTAAGATAAGGTCTCTGATGTTGAATTCTTATTCTTTTAGGTGTTTTTTACAACTGTGCTTAATTCATTCTTGATAGACATAGAGATGGTTAAGCACTGCTAAGTGATGTTCATAAAGTAGCTCAAGTCATGCTAGTCATTATTAATGATAGTCACTCTTAAAAATGATCTCATATAAAGATATGAAAAGAGAGGTAATTTAGACTTCAAGAGGTAAGACTAACTCTACTCCAAATACTATAGAAAAATGGGTTACACTTGTAGAGGTTCAAATTCTAGTGCAATAGGCCCATAAAGTGAAAGGGTTATGCAAGTGTCAATCCTGAACTAAAGCACTAAATACTTTTGTTAACATTTTGTTAATGATTTTGTTATAGGTTTTTGCCTATCCATTTGTTTATGGATGGTAAGGTGAAGAAAAGCTTAACTTAATTCCAAATGCATTGTAAAGACCTTGGAATTTCTTATTCTTAAAAGATTTACCATTATCAGTGATGATATTATGGGGAACACTGAAATGATAGATGATGTGATGGTTGATGGAGTTGAAACTTTTTTGGCTTTACTAGAGATGAGAGGAATGGATTTCATCCACTTGGTGAAATAATTAGTGGCAGTAATGATGGGTTGGTGGCATTGTGATGAATGAGGATTGATTTCCCCAATGAGATCTAGGCCCCATTATGAGAAGGGCCAAAAGTATTTGGATACTTGGAGGCCATGGGCAGGTGTATGGTGTAAATTAGCATGTTGTTGACTCTTAACACACTTATTTACATAATCATAATAGTCTTCATTAAGGGCGGACCAATAGTAGCTAAGGTGAAGGATGAGTTTAATGATAGCTAAACCATTAATAGTGTCCCCCATAGATTTCATCATGAGTTTCCTTGATGGCATGGGAAGCTTCATGACTATGAAGGCAATAGAGGAGGCTGTCAAAGCCATGTTTGTAAAGGATTAACCCTAGTATGGTGTAATGAGAGGTACTCTGAGCAAAGGATCTTTGGGCATTCTTAAAGAGATTGGAAGGAACAATATCAAGGTTGAGGTAATCAAAAGTTTGTTCATACCATATGTCTGATGAAGATTATTCTACATTATAAATGGTAGGAAGGTTAGAATGGATATAAGATTGGGTGATAAAATGGTGGATGGAAATAAAGAGTTTAGAGTTAGAAGGTTGAGATTGGATTTGGGAAACAAGGGAAGATATTGTATCTATGAACTTGTTGGTAGATCATGGAACTCACAAGATAAGGTAATGATTGAATGATGTTAAGAGTACATCTACTAGGTGTTTTTATTTTAGTAAGACATCATTTTTACATTGGTAAGATTTATTGACCTGGTTAACCACAAGTTAGGAATCACCAAAGACATTGATTGTCTTGACTCCCAAGGCTAGACTAGTTTGAAGACTTATGACGAGGGCTTCATACTCAACCATATTATTAGTGCATTCAAATTCAAGTTTAAAGGAAAGTGGAAGAGGTTCACCATTGATGGGAATGAGAATAACTCTAGAACCCCCACCATGTTGGCATTTGGAGCCATCAAATAACATGGTCATTTGGTAGGTGGGGTCCCGTTGAGAAAGAGTCATGATGGAATCATCTAGAAATGCAAGAATAATAGGTTGGTTGTCAAGTAGAGGATCTTCAACCAATTGATCAATAATGACTTAACCTTTAATTAACTTTTGCTAAAGGAACTCAAGATCAAACTTAGCTAGAAGCATGAGCCACTTAGCCATATGCTAGTTTTGGTATGGTTTAGAGTGCATGTACTTAAGTGGGTCAGTGTTAGTGATGATTTAGGTTTTAAGATTAAGAAGGAAGTGGTGAAGCTTGGAATACATGAAGATGAAGGTGAGGCAAATTTTCTCAAGATGGGTATACCAAGTATCAAACTCTATAATCATTTGACTTATGTAGTAGACAACTTTCTCTTTATTCTGTTCATCATGGTGAATGAGCATTGCCCTTAGGGAATGGTTAGTGGTAGAGATGTAAAGGTAAAAGTGTTGATCCTCTTTAGGAGGGGTCAAAATAGGTGGATAAATAAGGTATTCTTTGAGTGAATCAAAGGCTTATTGATAGTATTTATTCCACTTGAAAGATGTGTATTTCTTAAGGAGATGGTGAAAAGGTTGACATCTATTTGATACTTGAGAGATAAACTGATGGATTGTTTGGATCTTCCCCTGTAAGCTACATAATTACCTAAGGTGGGTTAGAGGTGGAATTAAAATTTTTTATGTAACTTTGGCAAGGTCTAACTCAATTTATTGAAGAGAGATAATGAAACCAAGGAGCTTTCCAGAAAGAACCCCCAAAATACATTTTTTTGGGTTAAGTCTAACATGGAAGTGGATAAGGCATTCAAAGATGATTTTGAGAACATCTAGATGATCCTTGTGATATTTGGATTTGCTAAAGAGATCATCCACATAGTCCTTTTTGATTTTATGGATGAGGTCATGGAAGATGTAGGTCATTGCACGCTAGTAGGTTGTGATAGTGTTATTTAGACCGAATGGCATAACTCTGTAGTAGAAGGTTGACTATAGGGTAATGAAAGAAGTTTTATGCTGATATTTGGGAGAAATCAAGATTTGATTATATCCTAAAAAACCATCCATGAGAGATAACATCTCATGGATAGATATAATATCAACAATTTGGTCAATGCTAGGCAAAGGAAAATCATCCTTTGGGCAAGCAAAGTTAAGATCATGAAAGTCAAAATAGAGATAATGTCCCCCTATGGGTTTGGTAATGGGAACAATTTTGGAAACTAATTGAGGATAGTTAATAGGTTAGATGAAGTCCACAAATAAGAGGTCTTGAAGTTCATATTTTACAAGAAGGGTGATGAGAGGGTGCATCTTACAAAGATTTTTCCTAATAAGTTTAACATTGGGATGGGTGATAATGTTATGGAGAGAAATCAAAGGGTCAATCTTGGGCATATCCTGATATGACCAAATGAATGCTATGATTTGGTCATGAAGGAAGGGTAATCTTGTTGTTCTATAGAATTTAAGGATTGTCTGATCTTGATAATGTGAGGGTTATCCTATGTACCCAAGTTGACATCAATGGTAGACTCATTCAACATGGTTTGGTTTTCAAGAGGAATGGATTTATAGATAGAAGAATCCCCCATATTTAATTACGTGAGGATGGAATCATCATCCTGATGTTGAATTGTGTTGATGGTAGGAGAATAATTTTCTACCATTTCAAGATGGATGAGAGGAAGAATTTTAGTTTGGCCATCTTTTTGATAGGTCAGGGGGCCCAAACTAATGGTATTGATAAAAAAAGTAGATAGGATGATATTTGAATCCTATAAATTTGAAGGTGATGGGGTTGGTAATTATGGGACATTCTCATTGATGGTGGTGATGGGTTTATGTAAGGTGGGTTCTTTTGGTGATATGGACCCAAGGCCAAATAACTCATGAGGTTTTGAGTTTTGATTATGGTTTACTCGTGAGGTCCCTATTTTTAAAGGCTAAGGCCAAATCCCTTCCAAAAACACCTATGAAGTTAAGCTTTTAAAAATATAGGTTTGTTTAAATAAGATAAGTCAGAGGTGAATGGTTGGATATGAGGGGTGTTATAAGAAGTAAGAAGTGGATGATCGAGTCCCCCATAGATGAAATTGGTTTGATGATTGGGTGGTTTGAAAGAGATGATGGTTCCAATGTTGGGATCATAACTAGGATCATGGGAAAGCTTCCCATACTCTTGATGAGTAGGGAAAGCATCCAAGCTTAGAATATGATACTCCCTAAGTGAGAGATGTTGGAATGTGTGTTCTAAGGGGTCCTCTGTAGGGATCGGTGAAGAAGGGATATATGAGCTTGTTAAAGCTTCATCAATGATGGGGTGGAGTTGTTGGTAGTTGATGGTGAGGTGGATGGATGAGGAAGAAGAACATCATTGGGTTGATATGTCATATTGTAAGAAACAAAGGGACTAGGGTCAACTGATATGGTGATGACATGACCTTTATGCTCAAATTTAATGCAATGATACATATTGGAAGGGACATAACTCATATCATAGATATAAAGGAGTCCAAGTAAAATGTTATATTGGAACTCACCCTCTATAATGTAAAATAGTTTTGGAATGGTGTGAGGTCCCAAACATATGCGGAGATAATGTTGATACTATTTCCTTCATTAATCATCAGCATTTTGATGTGGGTTTGGTTGATGTATGCCATGATAAAAAGGGGAGGATCAAGATCCTCAAGTTGCATAGAAGGTATTTCTAAATCCTTAAAGATGAATAGGGTGGAAAGTTTAAGGGCTCTAATAAAGGCTACAAAGGGTTAAGGATATTTGGTTTGAACCTCTATGAATCATAGAATCTCTATCAATGTTTGACTTTGAGGAGGTGAGGTATTGATTAATTCATATAAGCTCATCCTCACCAGTGTTTGGTGAAGTTATTTTAACACTATGCCCTGAATGGATTTGGAAGGGTTGGAAAGAGAGGCACCCAAAATGGATACTTTGGGTTTTGGTAATGGTGAAAGTGTTTGGGTTTAGCTGTAAGGATGAGAGGCAAATGGGTAGGTCTATATTATGGACACTTTTGTTTTTACCTTATATTTTTTTGGGTCCTTGATCAGGTAACCATATGAATGGTGTGGATAAGGGGAAGTGTTGGTTTAGATTGCTACTTTGATTACTCCTTAGTCTTAGGTGAGAGTGGGTGAGTAGGTAAATGTTGGATGGTTTGGGTTGGTAGTTAGGTTGGTAATGGGTTCAAGGGATGTTCATCCAATAATAGATCATCCTTAGACCATAATCTATGGATAAGAATTTGGAGAGATTTGTAGTTATTTGTATCATGTCCTGATGTTCTATGGTATAGGTAAATTAAATTATCATTGAACCATGATGGTTTAGGATGTGAAGGGTCAAAAGGTTTGATGGGTGGTAGGCTCAAATAAGAGGTTTGTAAAAACCTTTATAGAATGATTGAATAGGATTCAAGCAAAGGTGTTAGAGGTGATAGGTTTTTAGTTTTAAGAGTGGGAAATTTCCTAGGAATAGGTTTTACCATAGGAGTTATGAGTTATGGAAGGGTTTTGCCAAGTTGGTTAGGTTGAGTTTGTTTGGTTAGTTTGGAGTTAGAAGATTTGGATGTTGATGGTTTGGAAATAAGTGGGAAGGTAGAAGTGGATAGGTTAGTTAGAAAGGATGGAGAGTTGGGTGTTTTTGTGGAGGTAGGTGTAGGTAAAGTAAAAGGAGAAGGTTTACTAGATGAAGAATAGGTAATAGGGATAGTAGAAGGATGGGGTCCTAAAATTGAGGGTAAGTGTGAAGGAGGTGGTATGGGTCTGGTTCGAGATAGTTTGGGTGGTTATACCCTTTTGATAGGTTTAGTCAAAGGTTTATTTGGTGGAATTGATGGGATTAAGTCCAACTTCAAAGATGGATGAGCTAAGATAGGGGTAGGAAGTATTTATAGATTCTTGATGGGTTTGGTTAGGGGTGTGTAGTGTGGTTTAGCAATTTTAGATAGAGGTAGGTTGGAAGATTCCCCTATGGTTTTGGAGGAAGAAATATATAAGGATGGGATTGAGGTAATGATGGGTTTTAGGATAGATGTAAGTGAGGTTAAAGGTTCTTGTTTTTTTGGTAAGGGAGCACAAGACAGTGCCGAAAGGTGCCCCTATCTAGATTGGGTTGAGAATTAAACTCTAGATTTTGGAACAATCTAAGAAAAGGTTTATAGATGGGTTTGATTCCTTGGTCATTTTTTTCAAATATTAAACCCATAGGTTGAGGTGAGGAAATAGTTTCTTCACCTTTGTCTTGGGTGGGAGGTTCGATGGTTGAGGAAGATGGTATCTATAGGAAAAGAGTAGATATAATCTCTTCTTGGGAGTGGTTTCCAAAGGAGTGGTTGGTTCCATGGTTGGTAAGGAGTGTATGGTTTATGTAAATGGAAAAATGGATTTATTTGCCTCCTTTATTTGGATGTTCAAAGGAAAGAGTAGTGATTTCACCACTTCTATAAGTGGATTGGAGGAAGAATTAGTTGAAACAATGGTTGGATCCTTTGGTATTTATATCAAAGGAGAGGTGGGTGTGTAAATGGTCTCTTCAATTGAAAGAGAGGAGGTTTATTCCTTTGTTTGGTTGTAAAAAATAATAGAATAATATTCCATCACTCTAATAAGTGGACTGGAAGAAGAGGTAATAATTTCCTCAATGGTAGGTTCACTAATAATGACATTGGCCATGTGTACCTCATGAGTGCGAGATAATTTGAGTTGGCTATTGTCATGGTTGGTGGAAGGAGCATGGTTAGTAAAATGCTTCTAAAATATGTCTAAATATTGGTTTAGAGGTACATTGGGATTATCTAATGTTAGTTCACCCTTATCAATCATCCTTTGAATAATAGTTTTAAAGGTATTGCACCTACTAGCATCATGTCCAATAACATGATGGAAGGTAAATAGATCATTTTCATTATACCAGCTAGGTGTGGGGTGAGAAGAATCAAATTATTGGTGTGGTTTTATAGGAGGAATTTTTATGAGGATATATTTAAGAAGTTTATCCAAAATCAAAGCATATGATTCCCCTATGGGAGTATATTGTCTTTGAGTGGTTTAGTTTTGGTTATGAGCTTGTTGGTTTGATGGGTTGGAAGAATTGGTTTGATTTGGTTGGTTGATAATTAGAGGTGGAGAGGATTTGAGGATAATCATGTTTTTGGTTTCCTTTATTTTGGTATTGGGATGGTTATATGGGTTAGTAATTTTGGCTGAAAAAAGGGTCATTAGATTTAGAGATGGAATTCTTGTTTCTCAGTTTCAATTTCCCTTTGTTAATGGATATAATTTCAAGTTTATGTGCCATGGTAAATGCCTCATAAAAGGTTCTAAAAGTATAAACCTAAAGAGTGGGAGAAATATGTTTACCACAACCTTGAGAAAAGAGTTCAATCTATTTAGGTTAGGGTAATGAAAATAAAGTTGGTTAATAAGACCTCTCCATCTAGCTAGGAGATTGGCAATTGATTCATCATCAAATTGATTAATGGAGTAAAGGTCAATAATGATTTTTTAAAAAGATAAATTGACTGAAAAGTGATCTAAAAATATTTGGGATAGTTGATAAAAAGAGAAGATAGAGTGCTTGGTAAGAGAATTATACCAATCAAAGGATGGTCCAGATAAGGACATAGGGAAGGTACAAAGGAGAAGAGCATTGTCATATGTAATCAAATAGCAAGAATGGTAGAATTCTCTTAAATGTTGATGGGGGTACTTTTTTCTTTGGAACATGAAAAAATCAGGTATTTCCCATTGAGGAGGATAAGGTTAGATTAGAATGGATGGGTGAATGGGTTCATTGTAGATTTAATAATAAGATAAAAGGTTATGATCTCCAAAAATAGATGATTCAAGATTAGACATTTTATCCATTAGCATCTTAACTAAATATATTTGAGGTTGGGGAGCTCCATAATTGGGTGGTAGGTTCAATTGAGGTTGGGTGGCTATAATGTATGGATAAGAGATGGAAGGTTGAGAAGATGCCACATATTGGTATGTGGTCATAGAATGTTGGGATGATGCCCCATATTGGTATGTGGGTACAAAAGGTTGGGTAGAAGATGGTATCTATCCTTTTGGATTAAGAAAAAATTGGTAGGATGTAATAAGTGTTTATTAAAGGATCAACATGGGTTGGTTTGGAGGTATGGTTGAAGTGGTAGCTTGAGGCTGGGTGGTAATCCTTGTGCTAATAGGTGGAAGGGTAGGAGGTATGGAAAGTAAGAAATTTTGTAGTGGGGTAGAAATTGGTGGATTGGTAGTGATAAGGGTAATTGTGGAAATAGGGGTAGAATATATCCCCATGGTAGGTGGGGTATAGGTAACAAGAGGTAAGGTTTCCCCTATATTAGAGGTGTTGGTGGTGGTAGTGGATGGGATATTGGTAGAAGAAGAGGCTTAGGTGATCAAAATTTGGGTAGAAGTAACACTAACCATAAGAGGGGATGCATACCATAAGGTGGATCTATGGGAAGAACTGAAGCAATAAAGGTATAGTGAGATAAGGTGTTAAGATAGTGTTGGAGGCCTATGGGGTTGTTATCAAGGAATGTAACAAAATATGCATCACCCTCAACAAATATCCATGGTATGGTAGGAGGGGGATACTGATGAGGATAACCTTCAACATCTGAAGTATAATCCATAGAGGAGGAAGAGGAAGAGGAAGGTGGTCCTTAGTTGGTTTGATTTCTCAACTATTTTCTAGTAAAGACCATGTGAGAAAATAGGAAGGAGATGAAGAAACTCACACCTCAAACAAAATTCAAGTAAAAGAAAAGAAATCAAGGCAATCCAAAGATACACTAAAAGTGTCTTTAAAACTTAGGATTATTTTTAGATCACTTTTGTCTTATGCCTTAGAAAGTGTGAAGAAGAAATTTAGCTCGTAGATTAGGTACTAAACAAGAAATATAAGGTTGGTTTTAGGTTGTGTTTAGGTGCTCAAGAGAGAAATTTGTATTGAAATTTAGTACATGGATTTGTATTGAGGATACCCCATTACTTCACACACCACAGTGATAAGGGTGTTGATTGCTTAGCCAAAATATACTAAATTTTAGAGTTTATACTAAACCAAAGAGCTGAGTTGATTCTCCCCTTGGTAATGACCTCTAAGTAGGATTACCAAGAAAGGGTAAGGTTTACCACTAGGTGATGAAATCCTAGTTAGACCTTATCTCTAGTTTGTTTTTATGTGTTGATTGATTATGTGGTTTAGATAAGTGTGTGATAACAAGAGTGAAACTATGATTTTAATTAACTGAATGAACTAAAACAAGAAATAAATCAATGTAATGCAAAATTTTATTTTAAGCCCAAAAAAATTTTAGATTTTATTTGATGAGAATGGAAGAAAGGAAGAAAAAAAGGGCACATAGATGATGCTAGGTCCCACTAGGTGTGCTATAATGTTTCTCTTAATTTTTGCTCATTTATTATTTTTGGAAGAAGATAAGAAACTTGTAATAAGGGTGTGGTAGAAATACCTGATTAGTAATGTGTGCGTAATCTAGATGAAGATAGAGAAATCCTCTCTGGCTAAGAAGGAATAACCTACAAATAAGAAAGCACTAACAAAAAGGTTGTTAGGAAGATAGTTAAGTGGACTACCTAACGTGAGCTAGATCCAATAAGCATATGCTTGTTAGGAGGATGTCTATCCACTGTTGATAACAATCAAGTTGAAAATGATAAAATTAATGTACTTGCATAAAGTAAATAAAATACAATACAAGAATAAATTAGAATGCTTGTTAAATAAAATGACTAAATATAGCAAAAGTGGGTCAATACTCATGCTAAAATGGGTGAAGTCAAGTTTAAAAAATCAAAAAGGGTTTGTGAATAGGTAGAGACACAAAAAGTTAGGTTTGGATGGGGTTAAGGGGATAAAAATAACTTGCTATTATTTTTTTCCATAGTGAACATTGATAGTTGAGTGAACCATCAGTAGTTGGGTTGATCATTAGTGGTTGGTTAACCATTGATAGTTGGTAGTGATCATCAGTAGTTGGGTAACCATCGATGATTGCTTTTGGGTTTTTGAAGATACTCAAAAAAAAAGTGACATAATAGGTAGGTTATTAGATAATGGTTCTATTAAATATATAGTGAAGAGGAAATAAGGCACATATAGGTATGATTAGGTCAGGGAGATTAGAAATCCAAAATAGAAAAGAACAAGTAAAATATACCTATATCTTGTTAGATGTTTGATAGTGGAAGGCTAAGGCAATTTTTATAGAGTAACAATACTTTAGCCTCAAAAACAAATTTGGTAGAGGTTGAAGTCTCTTTTTCTGAAGTTGAGTTTTTGAAGGAAGACTAGATGCTAGAAATATTGAATACCTATATGTAAGAAGATTTGATAACTTGAACCTAGATCCTTTTCACCTCCTACTACCCTCCTTTTATAGGTAAAAAGAGATGGAGGATGGAAGGTTACCTAGAGGGTAAGGTTAATGATCATGATGTTTAGAAGTTTTTTAGCATCGTATAGGATGAACATATTAAATTGTGCCTTGTTATATTGCACATAGTTGGTTGATGTGTTAGGAAGGTGAGGGCTTGACCATCGATGGTTAGGCTAACTATTGACAATTAAGCTAACCATCAATAGTCGAGTGTCCAAGGGTAAAAGGGTCAAAGCAAGTTAAAAGGGGTTGGTTAAAAGGTTAAGGTAGTAGGTTGATGAGTTTAGTCAACTAGGTGGTCAACTTGACTCAGGTTCTGATAGGGTCAATAAGGGTTCATAGGCATTTCAACATCTAGAACGATCATGTACACTTTTTTAGTGTCTATAGATTAGTCTAAACAAGTTACTCTATAAATAATAGATAATACCTTGTCTTAGGGTATGAGATGGAAAAAAACCTTATTTTATGGATATAAATATTATATTCATTGATATGAAATGATCATATTCTTGATTTAGTTTAAAATATATGATTTTTCACCCTTAATAGCTTGAGTAACAATTAATCTAAGTTTGGTGTGTTTAATTCTAATGAGATATTAAACTTATTGAATAAGTAAATGGTAAAAACCCAATATCTCTTGAATTAATTTTAAGAGGTTAAAAAATAAGATGAATTAAACCCTAATGTTGTTATTGGTTCTAGTGAAATTGTAAATGAATATCAAATGATTAATTTAATCTATGATTACATTTAGATGATAAGATGAGATTTATATCCAACTCTGGCCCTAAGAAGACTACATGATTATTAGTTAACATTAGTTAAGGTTAAAATAAGTGTTCCTTGTTTACACTTTCATTCATTACTTGAAGATTGTTTTGCATTTTTTTTATAGTGAATCTTTCTTAAATATGTAAAGTCATCATGATGACTATATTGATGGATACATATATTTTAGTGAACTTTTAACAATTTAAAAAACTTGATATCTATCAAAGATTATGATAAATATAGAATATTTATTTATGGGATAATATACCCTATATAGAAGAGAGAGTTTAAATGAAATTAAACCTTAGACCTATATTTCTTATTTTAAATAAATGTGGTAGTGAGATATACTATAAATTCATGAGCACATTCAATCATGTTCATTTTAATGTAAAGGTGAAAGAATATTAAGGAAAAAGTAATTATATCTATGACATAAGTATATTACCTTATGGTTATTGGTGAAAATTTATGTTAGTCACGTAATATAGTAAGCTATCAAAACTTATTTATGGATACCAAAATAATGTGTTATCTATCACATGGACATATTTTGTTTATATTATTTGGGTTCAATATACATGTACAATGATTGGTTTTGTAAAAATGGGAATCATAATCCCAAATGTCCAAAACTTCATGGGTTCATTTTATGGGTTGTGAAAAACTACCATGTGAGTGTGAAACCTAAACTCTAATACAAAATTTCATGTCTAAATATGATTATTTTATGAACAAGAAAATAATAGATCCTAGGATAATTAATTTCTCACTAAGTAAAATTATGGTGCAATTGTAAATATACACCAAAACCACCCCCTTAAGTGAAAATAAGGGAGTGTGTAGAAAATATTAGGATAAACCTATGAAATGGGTCCACATGTTAGGATTTATGAGGTGCCTATGTACAAAAAATATCAATACAATCAATATAAGTGAAAAATTATTCTAAGATATGCATCAAGGATACCCAAAAAATTAGTAAAACACATAAGTAGTAGTAAATATGATGAAAGAGAAGTGCCTTGGATGGGTTGAATCCATAAAAAATGTGCACTGGGTGGGATAATCCAACATTAAATAAGTGGCATAAGTAAATGCTTATATGTCCTTCAAGGATACAAAATATAAATACATACAACACCCAAGGAAGGTAGTATAAAAACACCCCCCGCCTCCCCACCCCAATAATGTTTTATGGGTGGATTGGAAGAATAAATATTTATGACTACTACCAACCCATTTATTGAACACTGGATAAATGTTAGGGTTTCCAAACATCACTCACCATAAGGACTTGGACATGCTATTAAGGATCCAAAAAAATAGATAAGAAAAATAATATCCTATAGAATATGAAATAAGGAACATACAAAGGGGCATTATATGTCTAAAAAATAATGGTATGAGAAGAAGTTACATATTAAACTAACAAACTACCTTTGAAGATGAAAAAAAATCATAAAAAACTTAAAATTAAAGTATGATTAACTAAAAACCCACTACTTTTAACATGTATAGACTGACATATGTTGGGGATGCCAAAATCTAATCAGGAATAATATTAATGTCAAAGTCTCAAAAAATATAAATAATTGAGGAATATTCTACATGAGTGAGAAAAATCCACTAATTATAAAACACATTAAAAAATGTAGAGGGAGTCATGCCATAAAATTTCCATTTTAAAATTGAGACAATTTGTTCCTCAATAGGGTCTTAACAATGAGGCCATGTTATGTACCTTGTAAAAATTGAGTAAAATTACCAATATTTTCATTAAAATATACAAAAAATATTCCTTAGAATGTTAAAAACTATGCAATTTGAAAAAATAACCCCAAAAATTGAGTTCATACAAAGGATAAATGACTTACAAATGATTCACTTAAGATTAAAAAAATGAAAAATAATGTTGACATAGGACACAAGCATGTCTGAAAAGTGTTTTGCATAAGGAACATGGAAAACCACAAATATGCTAGAATGATTTTGAAAAAACAAGTTTGTAACAATTGAAAAACCTATTAAAAAGGGGGTTTGACAACTCTCTTGTGCTAAAAATTATTTCTCATGAGTGATCCACATGAAATGAGGGAAAAACTACTACAAAATTAGAAAGTTTGTAGAAAAATAGATAGTTTAAAAAAACATGTGAAATGAAGCCTTTAGTGATAAGAACAAGCCTCTACATTTTTTCTTGGAAAATGGACCACATAAGACTAACATGCAATTTTTTTTTGTCAAGGGAATGGTTACATACCATGCCAAACCCACCCTTCAGTGTTCAATTAGATGGAATTTGTTACAAGCACTATCATGAGTTTAAAAAAGTGCTCTTGTTACAAAAAACTTACGTATTTTAAAAAATCCCCCTTTTAGATTATTTATATATAAAAAAACTTTAAATATATAAGATCCCTCATATTAATGTAAAAAATAACCTCTTAATAAGTTAAAAAAATATAATATTATAGGGGTTTGAAAACTTGACCTCCCATAACCTATCGATTTAATAAAATTATAATGGCCACCAATCCCACGAATAAATTTAAATACTAAAATGAAAAAAAAAATGTTTAAAAATAAAAGGTCTATGTAGTCAAAAATGGTAGCCAAGTGGTTGGTAGGAGGGTGAAAATGTCCACAATGATTGATTTCATGTAGGATATATGACCATATTATGGTATTATTGTTGTTGTTGATGCAAGCCATTATGGGTTCTGTGATGTGATGGTATTTACCCAAAGTATTTGATGGACCAACCATCTAAGGGATATGAAAAGGTGAACATAAGAATTCATAAAGTCTAGGCATTCATCTTGGAAGTATAATCTTCCAAAAGAAATAAAGGTTAAGATAATTACAAAAAATTAAGAGAAAGACATGTTCAACTTGTATTTGAGAATAGTTTCTTTGTGAAAATAATTTATTGTTGTACTTGAGTGAAGGAAGACTCTAATGGTAACATTATGAAGCCTAAGAAAGAATGTTTTCTAAATTGGATATGCTTCATTTTTATTTGAAAATTGGTGTTTCTTTGAGCCTTCCATGTGAAACAAATAAGGTATTTGTTATCTTCCATTGTAAATCCTTAATATTATTGGCCCCATGACTTTAGGGATAGAGATGTTTTTATAGATGATAGAAAGAATGTCAAGAAGTGGAGAGAAAGTGAATTAAAAAATTGGGTTGAAAATACAATCGCCAAAAAATCCAAAGGTATTCAAAGAAAACATGGGTTAAAGATTTTCCTCACTACTTGAGTTTATAAAATGATAGGATTGAAAGCATTCAAATTAAAGAGTTGATCAAATTAGAACCTAAACAAGGTAAAACCCAAACTATGACTAGATTAGAACTTGAACAAGGTATTGTCCAAAATATGATCATATTGGAACTTTTATAAGGTATTATCTAAGATGATGATAAGTTTGGTCTATCAAATGGTAAGATAGGAGAAAAATATTCATCTTATTTTCATATATTATGTGGGACCCAAAAGACTTAAAATTTTTGGCATGTGATCTAAAATTTGATCATATATATCATACAATTTAGTAATTTTTTCTATAAAATAGGTGGATATTCCACTCTAAGTTTCACCAACATACCCTTTTTTAGGATCTTACAACACAATTGATTACTTTTGTATAAGCAACTAAACACAAAATTAAACCAGAAATAATAAGTAACTAGAAATCAGAAACCGCAAAGAATAGGAGATACAAGAAACAACCAATCTTGTATTAAACTCTTCCAGAAGGAAATACAATGAAGAAATCTCTTTCTTCTCACACCTCTCAAATGTATAGATCTCTTTCCCTCAAGAGTTCTCTCTCTCTCTCTCTCTCTCTCTCTCTTAATTACAACCAAATCCACTACTTGAATTGATCCACCTTAAAAGCTATGAGGATCTAAACCTATTATATAGTACTAGGATTCATGAGCCATGCATTCTCCACCGTTAGATGCACCTCTTAATCAAAGGTTCAAATCTGTCCTGCCAAAAATAGAAAAGTAGACTCAAGACTAACAGTTAGTCTTTTCATGCAAACTCACTATTCTCCTCAAAATTAGAATTATGGGAATGCACAGATGACCGATGTCAGTCTCTATCTATCTGCATATGACTGATGTTGGCCGATCCCTAATCAACATCAGTCAGTCTTGACTGATGTTGGCGACTGTGTAACTCTAGCAACCTCTGCATTTGCTCATCTGGTGAAGATTTTAGCTCCACAACTCAACAATCTCCCACTTGGAGATAAATAGCTGCACCTATACCTGTACAACAACATCCTCTAGCTTATTTCTCCATCTTCAAGTTCAATCTTGAAGACCAACAAAAGTTGAATGAAGATTCAACTTCTCCTTTGTTACCGGCTTTGTTAACATATCCACAGGGT
This sequence comes from Torreya grandis, assembly GCA_037957365.1. Classification (NCBI taxonomy): domain Eukaryota; kingdom Viridiplantae; phylum Streptophyta; class Pinopsida; order Cupressales; family Taxaceae; genus Torreya; species Torreya grandis. The sequence continues at coordinate 619,077 of JARHVA010001236.1, read as the reverse complement.
TCTTTTCCGTATGGATCTTTTCTAGCTTCAACTGTCCATCCTCCAATACCTGTCTAATGAAGTGATACCTAAGCTATATATGTTTGGTTCTTGAATGAAAGGCTGAATTCTTTGCCAAATGAATTGCACTTCGACTATCACTATACAATCTGCAACTCTCTTGCTCCTTTCCCAACTCTTTCATGAACTGAGTCATCCAAATAATTTCCTTGCTAGCCTCTATGACTGCAATGTATTCTGCCTCTGTAGTAGACAAGGCAACAACCTTCTACAACTTTGAAATCTAGCTAACCATCATTCCACCAACAATGAACACATATCCTGTGGTGCTTCTCCTGCCATCCAAGTCACTTGCCATATCCACATCTACATACCCATGTAGAGAAGTGTTTGATCCTCCATAGCATAAATGCCTACTACTGGTCCCTCTCAGATATCTGAGAATCCACTGAACTGCTTTCTAGTGTTCCTTTCCTGGATTGGCCATAAACTTGCTGACAACTCACACTGCTTGGGCAATATCAGGTCTAGTACATACCATTGCATATATCAAGCTCCAAACTACTGAAGCATATGGAACTCTACTCATGTAATCAACCTCATCATGTGATTTAAGACACCGTTCTTTGCTCTACTTGAAGTGTCCATCCATATGTGTGCTTATCGATTTTGTATCTTGAAGATTGAACCTCTCCAACACCTTATTCACATAATCCTCTTGAGACAAAATCAAACTATGATTTTTCCTGTCTCTCTTAGTACTCATGCCAAGGATTTTCTTTGCTTCTCCTAAATCCTTCATGGCAAATGTGTGAGCTAATTTTACCTTAAGCTTAGTAATATCCTACATGTGTGAACCTACAACAAGCATATCATCTACATACAGTAATAGGATAATATAACTACCATTATCCAATCTGTTAAAATAAACACAATGGTCAAATTGACATTTACTAAAGCCATGCTCTGTTATAAACCTGTCAAACCTCAAATACCATTATCTTGGAACTTGCTTAAGACCATATAAGCTTTTCTTCAACCTGCACACAAGTTTCTCCTTACCTTTGACCTCAAAACCTTTTGGCTATTCCATATATATCTCTTCATCCAAATCTCCATGAAGAAATGTTGTCTTAACATCAAGCTGCTCAAGGTGCAAATCCTCAATAGCAACTAAAGACAATACAGTCTGAATAGAAGTCATTTTTAATATAGGAGAAAAAATTTCACCAAAGTCAATACCTAGTTTTTGTGCAAATCCCTTTACTACCAACCTAGCCTTATGTCTCATTTGTCCCTTCTCTCCTTCCTTTAACCTATAAACCCATTTGTTTTTTAGTTATTTCTTTTTGACTGGCAACTCAACCAAATCCCACATTTGGTTCTCTTCCAAGGAATCAATTTCCTCATTCATGCCATGCTCCCACTGTTTCCTAGATTCTACCTACATTTCCTCATCAAAACTTTTTGATTCTCCACCATCAGTGAGCAACAAGTAGTAAAAAGAAGGGGAATAATGAATTGGAGGTTTACTTACCCTTTTAGACCTCCTTATAGGCATTTGAGACTCATTCACAGCTTGTTGTTTGCCCAAATTATTTTGTGATAGTGACTGATCCCGATCATCTCTAACCGATGTCGGTCTGCACCTGACCGATGTCGGTTCCACATGAATGACATTAGTTTCTTCCTGACTGACATCAGTTTTTGCCTAACTAATGTTGATTCCTGCCTGACCAACGTTAGTATTTGTGTTTTTCTGTGAGTGATGATTTTTACCCACAAGCTCATTTTGGATCATAACCTCATCCAAATCATGATTGCCTTGCTCAAAATTATTCAACCTCTTGAGCTAATCACTATACATCACCTTCTCATTGAAAACTACATCACAGCTTCTAATAATTTTGTTAGTTTCTAAATTCCACAACCAAAATTTGAAATCTCCAAAACCATAACCAATGAAAGTGCACCGCATAGATTTAGCATTCAGCTTCTTTCTATTTTCTTTATCAATGTGCACAAAAGCTTCAGAACCAAAAAATTTGAGAAATGAAAGATCTACCTTTTTACCTATCCATGCCTCTTCTAGAATTCTACCATCCAATATAGTAGAAGGTTCTTTGTTAATCAGGTAAATCGCAGTATCTATAGCTTTTGCCCAAAACTATAAGGGCAAACCAGCATGCAACCTCATATTCCATGCACGCTCCATTATTATTCTATTCATCCTTTCAATAACTCCATTTTGCTGAGGTGTCCTTGGAACCATCTTTTCCCTACGTATTCCATTCATAAAATAGTAACTGTTGAATTTATTGCTATAGGACTCACCACCATTGTCAGATCTAAGGCACTTCAATCTCAAACCTATTTCATTCTCAACCAAAGCTTTCCATTTCTTAAATGTGTCAAAAACATCAGATTTCCTCTTTATGCAATAAACCCATACCTTTCTTGTAGCATCATCAATGAAAGAAACATAATACCATGATCCTCTGATAGAAGCTACCTGAGCTGGTCCCCACACGTCTATGTGAACAAGCTCCAACTTGTGCTTCTTCTTTGTTGACCCAGTTTTGAGAAACCTCACTTTCTTCTGTTTCCAAAAAATATGATGCTCACAGAAATCTAGATCTATGCTTTTCAAATCTAAAAGCTTACCTTTTGACTTAAGAACATTCATTCCCTTCTCACTCATGTGACCAAGCCTACAGTGCCACAACTTTGCATCTATATCTGAAGTAGATAAAATAGAAGGAGAATAATTAGTAATACAAGTAGATAGATAAAGTGTACCTAATATCTTACCTCTGGCTAATACAAGTGCACCCTTGGAAACTTTCCAAGATTCAGCTGTGAGAGTTACTGTGCAACCCTCATCACCCAACTTTCCTATAAAAATTAGATTCCTCTTCAGGATGGGTACATGTATGACATCCTTCAACACCCATGTGTTTCCATTCTACAATTTTAGCTGCACTTTTCCTTTGCCAACAATTTAACAAGGTTCATCATCCCCTAAATAAACTTTTCCAAAATCTCCATGGACATAATCATTAAAAAATTCTCTATTTGGGGTTGCATGGAAAGAGGCACCAAAATCTAAAACCCAAGATTCTACTTTATTATCCAAGGAAAATATAAGAGCATCTTGTGCAACAATACCTACAAATTTTGCTTCTTTTTTATTACCTTCATGCTTATTTTCTTTGTTATCCTTCAACCAACAATCTTTCTTTGCATACCCTTTCTTTCCACAATTCCAGTAGGTTATTCTTCCATTTTTGGATTTGGATCTACTTCTCATCTTTGACTTTGACCTTGATCTCCCTTGCTTACCCTTCTCTCTTTGCCTTCCCCTGCTTTCAATACTTAAAGCATTACCTGATATTTCCTCTGTGCTTTTCCTGCAAATTTCTTCATTCAAGATTACACTAACATCATCATCAACTTTCAAGATATTTGAAGCAGATATAGTATTACTAACTTCCATTACCAAACTATGCCAACTTTCAAGTAAAGAGCATAAGATTAAGAGAGCCTTAATTTTATCATCAAAAACTATTTTGACTAAATTTAACTGATTTACTATTGCATGGAAATCATTAAGATGACTAGATACCGATCCACCTTCTTACATTTGCAAATTAAATAATTGCTTCATAAGATATACCTTATTCGAAGCTGAGGGCTTTTCATATAAATTTGCCAAAGTATCCATTAACTCTACCATTGTCTTTGCCTGTGATAAGTTGGAAACCATAGAAGATGCTAGGCTCAACCTTATAGATCCAAGAGCCTTTCTATCAAGAACATTCCATTCTTCATCTTGTATATCTATGGGCTTTTTTGAAACCCCACCCAATGGTAAGTACAGATCTTTCTGATACAGATAATCTTTTATCTGCATCCTCCATAATTGATAATTCTTGCCATTGAATTTCTCCATTCTTAGTTTACTTTCTTCTGCCATTGCTTTACTCCCACTCAATCAGAAACCCCTGTGAGTGAATTCTGTAATCAACAAACACTAACATGCTCTGATACCACTTGTTAGGATCTTACAACATAATTAATTACTTTTGTATAAGCAATTAAACACAAAATTGAACCAAAAATAATAAGTAACTAGAAATCAGAAATCGTAAAGAATAGGAGATACAAGAAACAACCAATCTTGTATTAAACTCTTCCAGAAGGAAATACAATGAAGAAATCTCTTTCTTCTCACACCTCTCAGATATACAGATCTCTTTCCCTCAAGAGTTCTCTCTCTCTCTCTTAATTACAACCAACTCCACTATTTGAATTGATCCACCTTACAAGCTATGAGGATCTAACCCTATTATATAGTACTAGGATTCATGAGCCATGCATTCTCTACCATTAAATGCACCTCTTAATCAAAGGTTCAAATCTGTCCTGCCAAAAATAGAAAAGCAGACTCAAGACTAACAGTTAGTCTTTTCATGCAAACTCACTATTCTCCTCAAAATTAGAATTCTAGGAATGGATAGATGATCGATGTCGGTCTCTGTCTGTCTACATATGACCGATGTTAGCCGATCCCTATCGGACGTCGATCGGTCCTGACCGATGTCGATGACTATGTAACTCTAGCAACCTCTGCATTTGCTCATCTGGTGAAGCTTTTAGCTCCACAACTCAACACCCTTTCAAGTCAAGGTGTTTCTCTCAAGTTTTATGCCATAGAAAAACACCAAAAATGTTATTTTAAGAAGTATTATAGATCTTATGATTTTCATCTACAACACACAAAATAATATGCAACTCTTCACATGCAATTTACACATGCCATATACATTTCATATATTAGTCCACACTTTAAACATGATACTACTCCATATATTATTGTAATTAAATTTTTTTCATAGAGGTGCAATACCAATTATGAAGTTATTTGACATTTAAGGATGAGTCTTGAGCTCTTTTAAATGATTTTTATATTGGCCTAGTTTCAATGAATGTAAATACATAAGTAAAGGAAAAAAATATCTAAAACAAAGAGAGATAACCCAAGACATACCCTAGAGAAACTCATGTGAGAAAACTCTAGAAAGAGTGAAGCCATGCTTCCTCATCTCCACTATGTTATGTATTTTAAAAGAATTTTGCCTTCTTATGCTTACAAGAAAAACCACCCTCATGGATCCCATACTCATAATGATCTCTACAATTTTAGGTGGAAGACTTGTCTCTCAAAAAATAAATACTAACTAAATTAGCTATCTGAGTTGTATAGTCTTCACCGTATCACCCACAACTCAGAAATAAAGAGAAATTAATAAGGACACAAATTCATAAATAAGTAATGTGAACTCAACTTCCATCCATATCACTGAACTTGTTTTTGTTTTTTGATCCTCTTTGATCTCTCTTGAGTTTTCTTTATTATTTATACCTTGCCAAGACATGTATTTATGATTTACTAGCATCAAAACCCACCAAGAAGCTCAAATAAACCACTAAAGGGAAGAAGAAACATCCCAATACACATGGATCTAAATATGAATAGTTGGATCCCAAGATGGACTAGCAATAAAGTTTACTAACTTCCTATTGTTACCAAAAATTTTAAAGACAAATTCATACTCTGGGTCGATGAATAACATCTTGATGTTCATGCCCAATGATCGAGAAAAGTGTTGATGTTTGAGAAATTTTTTATAAGACGTAAAATTTAACTAAGTGAAAAAAAGCATAAATAAAATATTAAGCATGTATTCACACCTCACATGGTGCAATGGTTGGGTTTCCTAACCCTTAATATGTGTGGGATGTGTAGATACAATGTGACACATGATCTTATAGGCCTATGTCTATATTACCACATGAAGTGTAGGCCCATAGGCCTATGTTTGCATGTCATAGATAGAAGTGGCTCATTTATTAACCTCCATAGACATATAAACACATCCATACAAGTAGATACACCCATATGCCCATGTGTCATCAAAGATGTGAGGGTTGTCCACCCATTCCTCCCCTCTATTACAACTTTTCATTACATACCAAGCCATATGAAGGCATATATAATTTAAGGATGGGATCATTTTACTCATTTTTACTATTTATTTTAATCTAAGCCTAGATATTCTACCCCTATTTTATTGCTTCCAACAAACCTCTACCCAAGTTTATCTTTCATTTCTTGATAAATTTATAGTAACCTTTTATCAATCTACACTATTTTTAAAACTTTCCCTCCCTGATCAGATATACATTGTAAGATCATTCCACCACTTATATAAATTTACTATATGGCCACTAATTCTCACTCATTTCAACCAATCCAACATTTCCTACCATGGATCTAATCAAACTCCTAGATATCGCATGAGAAACCACTTTCATCTACCTAGAGTCTACAAACATGAAGTTAACATATATGGGGTATGATTCATTTATGGTATTGAACAATTATATTCTAAAAATTTTTGAATCACAAATTAGACACATGGACATGGAGGAATTTCACCATAGTCTAAATTTAGAAAATCTAAGCACCTTGGTTATCTACCTTATAAAAAGTGTCCTTCCTCACGTGAAAGGTTTTTAAAATTGCACAAGAAATTATATAAATAAAATTTTTAAGAGAAGATATAAAATATGATTAATCTCCCATGATTTAACCTTTTAGGGTTTTAACTATGCAAATCCTAAGTTATATTAAAGGCTTGATATGTCTAAATCAATCAAATAATATGCAATAATTAACCACTAATTTGTTATAGATTTTTACTTATTTTAAATTTATAAAAATAGTAATAAATTTACATAAATAGAGACTTATCTAAAAAGTGACTATCACATAAGATGAAAACTAGGTTCTAGATAGGTCTAAGTGTCATCAATAGGGTCCTTGGATCTGATTGCTCACTGGATAGTAGTTCCTCACTTGGATAGTAGCACCATGCTATTCCAGTGTCCTTAAAATGGTGATAATTTCCTATTTATAGGTTTATTCCTATTTTTTGGGAGTACCCATGCTTGTGTTTTGGGTTTTATTCTTGCACACATAAAATCTATAAATCTCTATTGTGCCTATAAAATTTGATTTAGTGTGTAAACCCTAATATTCCTTACAAGTATGGCATGTGGTATGAGAAATATATGTGTGTTCATTAGTAGGATAGCTTGGACATCCTCAACACCTAAATATGAAGAGAGTTTCCTAAATACCAATACATTGAGGAGGGATCAAGTCCAATGTAGTTCTCCCACCTAGTGCTTAGTGCTTGGTGTAAGTACAAGTAAATACTAGAATGAGAGTGATCTTGAATTCCTTGAGTATGTTTAAGATTGAAAATATTTGAAATATAGGCTTAGGGAAGTTGTAAACGGTAGTATGTAGAAGTAGGGATGAATTGGGATCAAATACCTTAATTTTTCTCAACTTGTTTCTTATTTGGACATGCTTTTGTATCTATTTTCCATATAGTGAATAGAGGTCAAATAGTCTTGTATTTATAGATATTCATATCTTGTGTGAATAATAACATGTACTTAGGCTAACCTTTGGAGAGGCACATATTTAAAAATATATATGGTCAAGAGAGTTAGGGTAAGGGAAACTAGTGTCAAGTTAGGGACACTAGTTACATGTGGCTCTAGTGTCCTTAATGTGGTGCTAGTGTACAACTAGCAGACTCTTAGGCACACTAGGTTAGGATCTAGAAAAACTATTTTGGAACTATGTTTGAGCTGATAGAAGATGTCTTTGGTCTGCACAATAGCTATAAAAATGTGAAAAAGGTTATAGGATAAGTATAGGGATAAGCTAAGAATAGGCTATCTCAAGAAACACTCTTAGCATCCAAATACCACTTTTAAGTGATTACATTCCCCCCCCCCCCACATTTATGCTAGAAATGCAACAAAGTGAAATGACTAGTATAAAGGAAAAAGAAGTGCACCTAAACTTAATTAGGAAGTGAAGCCCAAGTAGCTAAGTTTGAGTGTGTGAAGTTGGGTCTACATATGTGAAATATGATCCAAAGTAATGACCTATAATGAAACATTCAAAATTAATCCTTACTTAAAATATTATCAAAAGTAAAAGACTATGCTGAATAAATAGACTGAGTAAAGCTGAGTAAAGAGATAGGAAAGAGGAAAGGAATGAATACATCTCATTGGGTATGTGAACCAAAATATTAATTTGGTGATAGCCTATGTGTGTTTATGTATATAGTGATAAAATCATTAAATAACTTGGACTGAGTGGATAGTTTTCTCAATCCTCCTATGGGTGGCTCAATAAATCAATGTAATTTTTATTCCATCATTCTCACTTTTTCTCAGTGGATCATGATCTATAAATAACTTGGATAAGACTGTAAGTGTGCCTACCCATCTCATGTAGGTGGATCAAGAACTCAAATAGGTTATGAATCCATCATTTCCTACCCATTTAAAGTAGATGTATATGAAACTAAACTATGCAAAGTGATAAAATCATCTAATGGGTATATCTAACTATGAAATTTGGATCCATGATAACTCAAACACATTAGGAAAATCTTGGACACTCGAGAATTCCAACTAATAAAAATAGAGTAAGGCATGAAATTGGTAACAACTTGGAATATGATAGCAAGTCTATATAACATAGAGAATGACATGGAGTTTTCCATTTCATTTGATCATCATGTGTGTAACTGAGCATATGAAAAATATATGCTTTGTACATTCCCCCAATTTGACATCTGAGTATATTGATTCTGAACTGAGTATGCAATAATGGTATCTATGTATCTGAACTAAATGTGGGATGATCATGCCATACATGATACCTTTAAATCTGAGTAAATGGTATGAATATGAGATGAAATTAGTGTATCTAAGCAAAATCTAAACATAACTATCAAACTTATGATTGTACCTATTTAAATTTATATTGTACCTAGTGTACTATTTTGGCTAATCTAGATTGCCTTGAAGTTAAGGCTACTATAAAATAACACCATGTAATGGAAAATAATGCTTTGTGGTGCTAGTATCCCAAACTAGGTGCTAATGTCTATTTGGTCTTATATTTAGGTGACTAAACTACTTCTTGAGCCTCTATTTTTTATTATGTCTAATTTTTGAAATCAAGCATGCGTGCTAAAAATAATATATGAATAACAATGTATGAGCTTGATATCTATGACAAATGCTTGTGAATGCCCCTATTTTGAGGGCAGTTATGGAATATGTGTAATAACTATCCTCAAAATAATTATCTCTATAAAATGTGTTATCTAAAGCATATATATGAAAATTGCATGTCAATCCAATACAATGTGCAAACATAACATCAAAATGTAAAAGAATCTAAGCATAAGAAAGTAATGTAAGATGTATGTTGTAATCTAGAATCATAAAAAGGTGTCAAGATATATGTAATCAATGTGTATAATAGTAAATATGAGTAGCTACATGGGGGATGGGGAATGATGTCCACCACGACACCCAAATAGGAAGGGTAGATGCATGAGGTCCCTCATGGCATTAAAAACTGGTGGGTGTAACAAGCAAAGATAAGTGTCATGGTGAATATTCATACAAGGAATCATAAATATAAAACACATGAGGCATATAAAATTAGGCCAAAATATAAGGGACATGGGTATATGTCATTAAATATGAGAATATGGGTATTTGGATTAGAGCCACATAGAAATACATGTTCCAATTTCCACATATGCAAGTAACAAGCAATTTGGATTAGAGCAACATAGAAATACATGTTCAAATGTACACATATAATATTAGGAAAGAACACACAAGGGACATTAGCACATGTCAAAGGCATACATACATAGAAGAGGAATAGAGATAAATAGAAATGCCATATTCAAATGCCCTTAAAATGGAAGAATCATAGGAAACACAATCAAGTATAAACTAAGAAAGCTATAAATGAAAGAATGTATAATTACGTAGTACAAATATGTGTAAATGATATGATGTACATATGTTGATTCTAACTAGTGACAATCGATAAAAAATATAAGTAATGAGTAGCAATGATCAATTCAAGATATATCAATATATAAACTGAAATATATGAAATGTAAGGATATAACTTAGTAAAATTAACTACATATGAGATTCCCCCAAGTGGGTGGATGTATCAAATGCCTAAACCTAGTATGCCCCCTGTGGGTAGATGATAACATGTCTAGATCATTGTAGTGGACTAGATTCCTATATGTAATATGAAAGGACTTGATAAGAACAAGTGAAGCATATGTGTATGATGAAACCTACTAAACTAGGATAGATAATAATATTTAATATCTAGTAATAATAAAAATGTAAACATAAAAATGCATACAATATGTAAATTTTGTGTTTTTTGAGTAATATTTGAATGTTTTTATATTTTTACATGTTATATTATTTTGTTATTTTCTAGATATGAGCTATGTATAAGCAAATTAAAATAAACTATGTACAAGGAGAGATAAAGATATGGAATAATGTACAAGAGTAGGAAACATAATAACCAATCAGTCTCAAGAAGACTCACTATCACCATGGCCTATATTAAATAGGGGAAATGTGACTGTGTGTGTAGTGTTACATGGTAACTATGATCCCCTACTCTATTTTGTGGAGTAATTTCTATCTGAATCTGCCTGTGTAGTGATGTTATGAAGCTATGACATTGACTATGATGCCGTGTTCATTATAGGGGTCTTAAGAACCCATTTGGTAGAAGAAGAATCTATAGGTAACATAGGTGCCCTATGATGAGAACCCCTATAACCTAATAAAATAGATCTCAACATAAAATAAGTAGAGGAATGACCCCTAGAATATGTGATGTATCTCTAACATAGGGGTCTATCTAGTAATGGTCTCCATGGGAGAGTATGCATACATGTTAATATCATAAGAGTATACTTGGCCTAGACTGATAAATATGCTAAAGACTATAAAGTAGGCATAGGATTAGTATTCTCTACTATAATTGATAATCATGTAATATCTGATAATGGTGATATAACTATAACTGGTGGTTGTGCTATAACTGTAGTTAGTAGTTGTGATGGAATTCCCTATGGGATGGGTAGAGGATACTGATATAGGTCACCCTCAATTTTAACCACTTGATTAGCATGTTTCTACTTTATACATAGATGTACTATGTATGGGATGGATTAAAGCTACTATAACTATGGACTATTCAATAATTTATCAAATACACCTACACTAGGTACTATTAGGAGTTGAGTGGCTATGTATGATGGTCTAACCTATAATGGAAGCACAATCTCCTCGATGGAGATCTGAACATGGACATTTAAATAACTAATGAATATATATATGGGGAATATATCTTGATCCATGTAGCCTAAGTGTTCTAAGAGTGTCATAGTGTACATGCTTATGCTTGCCTCATTTTCAACCATAACACTTTGAAAAGGATTGTGTTCAATGTATGCTCATATGAAGAGCACATGTAAATCTATGTCATCATCTACAATATCCTATTCTAAAAATGTGATAAATGTTCTAGGTCACACTATAATATGATACATTCCAATAATTTTATGTAAGGGTGTGCCTCCTTTGTAACTGTGTGATAAGAATCTAGAGGTGTGTATGACTAGTATGTTAGTGAACACCTAATGTGCCCCTACCTCATTCATTGTATGATTTGGTAAAGGATCTAAAAATATATTTATTCCTTAGCCTCTATTTTTTTTTTCTTTGGTGCTTCTATGGAAGTACCCACATCAATAATATTAACATCAATTAGATCTTTATCTTGTGCTTTAAGCTAATGCATCTATTTGTCATGTGGCATAGTGCCCTATGATACTCATATAATGTATCTAAATCATAGTTATTTATAAGATGTCATGTTGTATCAACCTATTTAATGAGAGGGATATATATGACATTGTGATGGTGACTCTAGCAGATTAGTGAAAACTCTACACTGAGGATGGTTAAAACTAATCTGGGAGATGGCTTGAAAGTTGTATTAACTATGTATTTTTGATCACTTTTTTTCTCTATGGCCCTTGAATTATATGGAGGTTTGTTTTTAATCTTAATATTTGATTCTAATCCATTTTTTAATTTTATTTTTCTTATTGATAATAGCTTAACCTCTCTTTCCTAGATTATGTGGCACAAATAGGTAAATGTAAGAAACTTATTGAACAAGATAACTTTGTGCAATGATGGTAAGAGACTTTGTTTAAATATGCCCTAAAGCTCTTTGTTAGAAATTGGGGATAGTCAATTTGGCTAGTATTATATTGTATCATAAGACATAATTTATGATAAACTCATTAAAATTTTGGTTTTATTGTGCCACTTATGCATATGATATGTTATCATTGATATTGATAGAGAAATGTGATATAAATACATCGACTAAAGGATTGAATGCCATGATATATTTATTTGGTAAATCATATAACCATTTCAGGGCATAATCCTTGAGACTTCATGAAAATAATTTTGTAAGAAGCCAATCATTAGACACATAGTCCAAGCAAGCTACATGAAAATATTTGGGTAACCTTTTCCATCATATAATGTAAGCTTGGGTGCCAGGAAACTAGATTGTAAGGGAGTTGATATCATGTGATGTGCCAAAGGTGTATGTAAGATAATTTTATAATCTAAGGAATGTGATGGCCTATTGTCTCCCTTATCAAGATGTAACACTTGAGACTGTAGAGTATGAATATCATGCATAAAGGATTGTACATCTAGAGTGGAAGAACTAGCCACAAGTAGTGTAGTTATCACTGATGGTTGTTGAATTACAATCTTAGGTTATGCTACATAGGTTGGTTGAGTTGTCCCCACTAGAGGTGTAACAAAATTATTAATTAGGGGATTTGAAGGTTGACCATTATTTATTTTTTGGAGTTCTTCTTGAAGAATATTGTTGAAGTCATTATTGATGATCAACTACCCCTATTCCCAGAATGGGGACCCTCCTTTCTTAATTTTTGAAAATACCTAATATGCCAAGCTTTCTAAATCATTTGATTGAATATTGATTTGGTTTAATTTACCAATGATTTTGATTTTATAATTTATGGTTAATTATTATTCTTGAAATATAGATTGGTACTTAGAAATATTTGAGTCATTATAAGTCCTTCAAGTTTTATTCAACAATGAATCATTAACCATTGACACTTCAAAAATGTGTAGATAGGCCTTCACTAAGGACATTCTACCTAGTTATCCAATTGACATGAATGAAACAAACTTCTCTTTGTCTAATTATACTAACCCTATATTTTGTTTAAAGCATTTACTTGTAGAGTTTTGCTTTAAACTTGTTTGAATTTACTTAATATGGGCATTTGACATTTTTTAGAAGACTTAGTCTCTTACTTGATCTTGAAAGACATCAAAATTAAAGTAGTGGTTTGTGATGCCTCTAGGGACATCAAATTAAATAATAGGTGTCTAACTCACCAAGATTTTTAATGCCTTTAAGATCTATTATTCCCCACACAAGACAATTAGAGTAAATCTACCAAGCTTGTAAACTATGTGGTGTCATTTGGAGAGATCACAAGAAGAATATCCATTGTAATTCAAATCCAAGGCTATGTTTCAAGATCTTAACCCTATAAGCAATCTTATTTGATCTGAGTCACCATGCATCCCCTACATGTCCAATTATAATCAAGAATCTCAAGAGATGCCATCGTGTGTCTTAAGCATGACCGATTTGATCTAAGCAACCCTCCAAAGTGATGCATGTCCCTTTTAGACTCATCCATGATCGACACATGTCCAATTTTTTTTTATCCATCTAGATCTGATGAGAGATTATAAGGAATAAATGTGGTTACAAGTGAGCTATCTAATCTAATTTGATGATATACAACTATTTGAGGCTCTTTTAAGAGTGACACTTGGTAGAAGAAAGAATAAAGGCTCTTGAAAGTGATGCATGTCCACCTTGGACCTAAATGATCATGACACATGTCATTATTATGAATATACATATTTTTATAAACCAAATCCCCTTTGAGAGAGATGTGTGTCTAACTTAGACCCGTATAATGATGCCACATGTCATCCCTTGAAGCTATATTTTAAGATTCTCCAGATCATCTTCAAGAGAGACATGTGTCTCCACTTGAGCCACAAAATTTTTGATAAGTTGATAATAGTTATTTAATATCCCTCTAAAGATGATAATTGGCAAAGGAAAGCTATGATGGCTTATGAGAGAGCCACCTAGCAAAGAAGAGCCCTAATTGCTTTTGAAAGTGACACATGGCACTATCACAACCAATCAAAATAAAAAGGCCATATAAAATCTCACCATGAGTTAAAATATGACATGTGGTAGGGTAAAAATAAGTCATCACACTAAGTATCATACCAAGACCCCATGAGTAATCAAAATGTGACACATGCCCAGGTTTAACCCAATCAAGTAGCCTATTCACATCCATTCCCTATGAGCACCCAACATGATCTGAGGTAGCATGCCATATGTAAAAACATTGTAATATTAAGATTTAAATATAAAAATGATGGTAAATAAAAGGCAAATAAACACTAAATTTTAATTATAAAATTAATTAAATGCTAAAAATAATAGTTTTAATTATTTTGAATGCAAAGTTAATGATCTCACCATTAATAAAGCACAAACCAAAATCATCATCTATGTTACATTAATCAAAGAAATATTTCAAAAGACTACTCAACTTGACTACTACTACCTACATTTGCATTTTAATCTCTAAGCATTTTCTCTCCTTGCTTTTTACATCCTCGATACAATAAATCTGAGCTATTCACAAATTACACCCAAGTCACCTTTGTTGGAGCTCAAAAGTTAGAAAAAGATATAGAAGAATGGTGTTTACTATCCATAATACTACATAAATGTCATAGGTAGGAACCTCCATTCTTGGTAAGAGCATTGCATTTTGGAATGATGATTTCTTATTCTAATATGGTAATCCAATAGTTCTCAAGGACATAGAATTCATTCCCAAGGCCATAAAATTGGGGACATGTATTATAACATCTATTACAACGTTGAAGGAGCTATGGATATTGATGAGGCTAAGACAATGCCTCACATAATAAAATTATCTTTGGACATCCTTGTAATCTAATTTTTTAGTTTCCACAAGGCCATAATGAAGCCAGAGGTCATGCCATGTACTGACCTAGTATATGGCATCTTTAGGAAGATGAGATGAAAGGATATATTGCTAAAATACATGAACCAAGGGCTCAAATTACTTTCACCCAAGGCCCATATTTGATAAATATTATGACCTACCTTTGACATAGCGAGATTATAACTAGAACATCATTGAAAATTGGTACAAGGCATACAAACCAGAGATAGTCTTGGAATCATGGGCTATAGACCCAACTAGGGTTGTTTTCATGGATAACCTAGGGAACACACCTATCCATTATATTAGCAATGGAGTTATAATTAGATTCACCCTTATCAATAAGATATATGATAATGCACACATTAGCTATGTGGATATCAAAGCCATTTTGCTATTGTAAATAATCTTGGAGGATCAATAGATCCCTCATTTGGAGACATCATCAGTAAAAATTTGGTGTATGAAATGAATGATACCTAAAAAAATGGTTCCCTTTTATACATGATGATTTACCTATTTAATTCCATCTATTTAACTACCTAGCTAGCTTGAACTCATGGTCTCCTATGTGAGATGAAGTTGTGCCCTAATTATTCTTTGTAATGCACATCTACCATTTTAGGCACAACATCAAGGTAATTATAAAAGAATTTTACCTAGTTGTTTATAATCCATCATTGAATGTGAAATTCTAAGATTTCACCTAGAAGTTAGATAGACACTAAAGGAAATGAGAAACTACTGGTTGTACCTAGATTGCATAGTCATCTAGATGGAAGTAGAAATGGTAGTTCCTCTCAGGGTAAGAAGATATGTGCCAATAAAATTGGCAAAAGAAGAAATGGCATATCAAATTCTACATGGAGTTAATGGTGTCTTCAAGAATAAAAAGAAGACAATACCCCACAAAACTCCTTACAAGTTGGGGAGTACTAAGATTACAAAGTGGAAAGATATCATTATGGATATAAAGCATAGAGAATCATACTTATTTCCCAAAGATGACTTTCGAGCCTGGGACCAAAATAATTTAATTACAAAGAATCTCTTCAAGTTCAAGAAGGATGTGGCATTAGAATATAAGCATTAGGAAGAATTCCATGAATGTGTCTATAAAGATGCTATGAATGATGAAGTAGTCCTAAAAAATGCTACATAAAAGAACATAGATATTGAAATGAGGCTAGATAGGGAGAAGAAGGAGGAGGACATCATAAGGACTTAACCTCCACCAATTCATGAAAGCATATTCTATGCAAACTATGATGAAAGATAAGAAGAAGATGAAGAAGATAATGTTCCTCTGATTAGGAATATACCATGAAAAGCTCCACTATAGGCCACTTTAAGTAGCCAAGATATGCCTACAAGCTCCAAACAAGAAATAACTAGTAGCCAACAAGGGCCTAGCTTTATCTTAGCATCTACCATGGGAGCTTCCATAGAGAGCCTGAGTCAACCTAACCTTGAAGGTCATTAACCTTGAATAACTAAAGTAGGGCATTGATCTCTTAATGGAGGAGTTTTAGGCATTAGGTGGGAGAATATAAAAAAATTATACAAAAGAAAGAAGTCTCCTAGGACTACCATGAGAGGGGAAATGTTTCCTTCACCAGCTCCCCAAATTCCCCCAATAAGTATTACACCATTTCCTTATTTCCTAGTTTCTATTAACTTTATTTCTTCTTCCACTTCTATGTTTACTCCACCCACCTTTATTTATCCATTA
Source organism: Torreya grandis (assembly GCA_037957365.1). Classification (NCBI taxonomy): domain Eukaryota; kingdom Viridiplantae; phylum Streptophyta; class Pinopsida; order Cupressales; family Taxaceae; genus Torreya; species Torreya grandis. The sequence goes on along the minus strand of JARHVA010001236.1, from coordinate 602,196 downwards.
TCTCCATCATCTTCGACTATAGTTACCACTACCACTTAGCCCTCAGAGGGCATTAACATGAGCCAAGTTAGTGCCTCATTTGGATTCACCTTTCCCCATTTCATTACCCATTCCACTACACATATGGCTTTCTCCCAGGCAACCATAACAAGTACCTCACTTTCTATTGGTTACCCTATAACTATAAGACCATTAAAGCCTATTTCAAAGTAATTTAACTTCCCAAAACCACTTAATCTCACCATATCTACTAAGGTGAGTATACCTTCAAAGTTGCCCTCATTCATTCTTGACATGGGCCCTACCAAGTCTTTATTTGATCCACTTGGGCAATTAGACCCAAAAAATTTGTTCATCCCTATAACATATTTGGCCTCTTCCTCTACCCAAGCATTCCCATTATAGCCACCTCTAATATAGCCAACATTGATTGCTGCCCCAAATTGGGTTAGAGACATCATTCAGGTAGTAAGGTAGGAGAAGCCCTAAATAACCCACTCTACCTCCAAAATTGGAATGAGGTTCTATGCTAACACAAGAACCATGAAAAGGGTGGTTAGAAGGTAAGTTGAGAAGTCACAATTAAGCTTAACTATGATCCATTAGATTGAAGAGTCACTCTTCACTTTAACCAAGAAGAAGAAGCCTAGCCTTATATAGGAGTAGTAATATGTAGAGAACCTAGTGTCCATAGTGCAAACACATACAAAGTGTATACATACCTTGATGAAGGGGATGCAATAATAATTTAAGAGGCTAAAGGAGTAGGCATTACCAATAATGCCAGATGACACTATAATTTAGATAATAAATGTTTTGATCAATATCTTAAACCTATATAAAGTGATGAAGAAAAGGCAGGAAGATGGTATCAAGCAATCTAAGGTGGTCATAAAACTTGACCAAAATCTTACACTCTATGATTCCAAGTTGACAAACTTAGATAGAGTGGCAAGAAGTAATAAGTTCCCTAACCTCAAGGTTCTACCACTTGAGGATATCATTCTTATGCAGACCATTCTAATGAATAGAAGAAGAATATTAAAGAGATGACTTGATCAAGTCAAGGATGCAAATACATCCTTGGAGAAAGTTGAATTCAATATTGCCTTGCTGCTAAAGGATGCCATTGTCACTAGGGTGACCACACTTGATGGATCCTTCATGGATGATAAAAGTTTAGACCATAAATGAATGTTTTTGTTACCAAATTATAGTAGGGCATGTCCAATGTGATGACTATTGCCAAGGTCATAAATATTATGGCATTTTCCAATTAGAGGATGGAAAAGGTAGATGCCATTGAAGAAGCATTAAGGTCAATATTCAAAGATCATGATAGGCTCATATAGGAGATTCCTAACCTATTCTAACCTAGAATCCTAGAATTCACCCAAATAGATCAGGACTACTTGGTATGTGTAAAGGTATGACCAAGGAGGAAGTGGAGAAGAAGTAGAGATAACAACAACAACAAGCTATTTAGTAGCCTCCTGTAGGCCCTTAAGAATATTCTATTATGTTTTGTAAATTTAAAATTAGAATATTCCATTATAATATGGCATTTTAAGCCACTTGGATGTATTTATGCACCTATTGTGGGCCCACTTAAACTTTTCTTAGGCATATTGAAGCCTATAAATAGGGGTTTCCCCCTTATTTGCAAAAAGAAACAATTCTTGCAATAATTAATACAAAAGAGCCAAAGAATTTACATGTTTATCTAAAACACTTAATTTTTTATTTCTATCATTGTTTTTCCTCACACTTTTAGATGACTAATAGTTTCTTTTATACAATTTAATTTGGAAATTTCACTCCATATATGCATCTGTTAGTTTGGTTTTGACACTAGGCTAACTAATTTATTAGTATATTTACTTTATTTCTTTCTCATTTGAAACTAAATGTGCTATGCAATTTACTATGAGTAATCAATATTTATGAAATATATGATTTTAGACATATGCATTTATTTTCCTTTAAATCTTAAACTACATTTATTTATCTTTGAGCATTATGCTAGAGTTGGTAGATGCTAGTTTTATGTTTTTTGCCTTGCAAACTAACAAAATCAATGCCTTTGATCATATTGATCAAATTCTATTTTTTGTCTTACCTTACTCTTGGATCCACCCATGACTCACTTTAGCTTAGTTCATGCTATAAATATTCATTATTTTTTTTTATATTATGCAATGATTCACAAAGATTTAAATAATTCCATAAAGATTAGCAAAAATTAGTGTCACTACATAACATTTGTTGTCCCTACAATAGGGTCAGCTTGTAGAATTATAAAGTTGTGACCATATCTCTACTATTTGTGATATTTCCAGTAGTACTTGTGTTAAGAACTCAATATTTGAGTCTTTCAAGACTCAAAATTGAGTTTATTACTTTCCCTTTGTTCCCTAGTGACACAAGGAGCACAATACGTATATCAATAGGAAGGGAAAACCTAGCGCTAGAAGGAGGACCTTTATGCAATTAATTTCATACATCTTTGTATAATTATAGTGTATTTTATTAAAATTATAAGTATCTATTTCAAAATATGTAATTTTTGTTAAGGAACACTAAATATCTACATTATTTACATGAATCTTTGCATCCTTTGTAGAAATCTTTGCATCCTTTAAAATATTTCATCAAAGATAGTGTTCATTAATGGAAATATGGAAAATAACTTAGATACTTGTCCAAATTTGTGCAAATATAGGTGAAATACCATATTCTTTAAGCATATTCAAGGTTATTTTGATCATCTTTGTAAAGTTTCACATAAATTTGCTAAATAATCTTAGTATTTTTAAGAACATGTGTAAAGATCGACTATTGGTGCCTCTGTTATACTTGATCTAAAAATTTGAGATCATATTTGATTTATTTCATTTGGGATTAAATGAACCTTTGCATAGCTTTTTGTTGAAAGATTTTTTAAAGTATCTAAACACTTTCAAATTGTTAAATTAGATGTAAAATGATTTTTTTGTTAGTTTAACACTAATTTTGTAGGTTAACATGCTAGACTAATAATATTTATGCATGTATTAAGGATATTTGAGGTTTTAAGGCTTGGATCCTCAAAGATCAAAGTGAATCTATTGGATATGAAGTTTTTATATAAATACTAATTAATCTTTGGAATATTTATCACTTGTGAGGTCATATTTGAAGATCCTTGACTTTTAGCATCCATTATGCATCCTAGAGTTGCCTAGGATTAGAACTAGATCTCGATGTGAGCCTAAGATCCCTTTGACATCCTTAAAACCCCATAGAAAGGCTATAGAAGACAAAGGTATATGTAGGAAGTCTAGGACCCAACCAAATTCCCCATATAACCAAAATTTTCAACCTCTTGTGCTAATCATGGCATGGTTATCTAGATTATCCATTAATGTCCCCAAACCCATGCATGATCTACCTAGGAATCCAAAAAAGTACCTACCTCTCTTTACCCCCACTAGGAGAGTGACCACTAAAGAACACATGAAGTCATTTAAGGCATCTTTGAGTTTGCTCAATGTGATCCATGAGGATGTGTCCTATTGCCTTTTTCCATTCACATTTAGGGACATGGCTTATGATTAGTTTCTTAACTTACTTAAAGATTCCATCATGGGATGGGCCAGTTTAATTATACTTTTATTGCCTTATTTGACAAGGTAGTTAGTATGAGAGTTGCATACCAACAATTTACCACCCTTAAAAGGGACCCAAAAGAACCAATTAAAACATTCAATGCAAGGTTTCAAAATATGTATACACTGACATCTCCACCCTACAAGTCAATAGATGATTTAGACTTAGAGATGTACAAGAATTATTTAGACCCAATGATTGTCATCTTCTCGAGGAGAGCCATGGGTATTAACATGTTTCCTTTAGCCTATGCTAAAGCCATACATATTGATGAGCAACTACACCTATATGGGCATCCTAAATTTGTTTTACCAAACATTAAACCAACTATGCCTACCTTATATGTCATACCCAACATGAACCAAAACATGCCTACATTAAACCAACTACTTTTAATCAACTAATTAACTTTGAACCATGTTGCACCCAACTAGCAACTAGGATTCTTTAACCAAGAAAATACTAGAGCACATCCTCAGAATAATGTCAATAAAATGACCATGCCTATAAATAACACTAATGTTCAAGCTATAACCCAAAGAAAGAGCTCAAAACCTCCAAAGGAAGAGCTATACTCAATATAAAAAATTATCTAAAAACTCACTAATGACTTCTTGGATCTTAATAAACAAGTGGGTAACATTAATGAGAGTTACAATATAAATTATAATTTCTAGAGTTATAACAGACATTTAAATAGGTATAATAATGATAATGATCCCCATTTGAGTAAATTACCTAAAATCAACATTGTGAGATAGCCTTGTCTAATTGGTGTTGGGTGCACAATAATGCTAGACATGGAGAACTAGACTGTGTAGAGTTATGTCATGCATTTAAAGCCATTCAGAGCCAAATGAAGGGATTCAACATAAACCCCACTAATAATAACAATGATAAGGGATTTGAAAAAACTAATGATGATCTTATAACACCAAAATGGTCTTAATGGTTGAATATTATGATTTCTCTAACCAAGATGAAAATGAGCCTGAAGACAATATTGAGGAAGTGCATGCTTTCCAACAATATTAGAGGAACAACTATGATTCGAGAAGAAAAACTAGGAACCCACCTATAATAACTTCCACCCCACCTAATAAAATGGATACACCTCTTTATATTATGAAAAATAATGATCCTCTACCCTCTAAAGGTAAGGAGAGTTAGCCAACAATAGAATTTCCCTGCACAACATCAAAAGGTGGATACAATTTAATGGAAGACATGAAGAAGATCAAGGAAAATATAACATTGCATGAGCTTAATAGATCACTAAACAACATGATTTGATATTGAAATCATTGATTGAAAATACTAATTCCAATAAATGTAAATTGACTCATGTGAATGTGGTAATGTATAATAACAAACATGAGGTTCCACTATTTCTTTTAATTGTAAGAATTTTTGGTAAAAATCTCCATAATTTGTTGCTTGATTTTGGTGATTTAGCTAACATTACACCTTTAGGAATTTGTGAAAAATTAAGACTAAACCTATTCAAATTAGAGAAGGTGGTGGTACAGTTAGACAAGTCAAGAGTGAAATTTATTGGTGAATTATTGAAGATTCACAGGCAGCTCACCTAAGAACCTCAAATTCAATAATTCATTAACATCCAAGGAATTAACATACCTGAGGCTTATAGATTATTTTTGATCCATGAATAGACTAAATACTTAAATGGATATATGTCCACTAATTGTTCTCACATTTGACTAACTTGGCATGGGATTCTCAATTAGATCAGAATTGATTAGGAACCCAAGATGAAGTACATGATCATTGAATACAATGACAAGAATGAGAAGATAAACTACCAGTCCTATGATTTAGGTGTGTATACTTTGGAAAATTTTAACATTGTTATAGATGATGAAGTAAAATAAGAAATTAAAGAAACTTAGACATTACACTTCTATGGTGCATGAGCAAAGTAAGGTTTTAGCATCAGTATTGTTTTAACAAATCTTGAAAGGAAATAATATCTATCTTCTTATAGATTACAATTTACTTATACTAATAATTTGGCAAAATATGAAGCTCTTATTTTAGGAATTCAATTTACAATCAAGCATAAGGTAAAATAATTGTCAGTCTATAGTGATTCAAAGCTATTTGTGTTAGGAATTAGCTTTTACATTATGTATTTACTGGGAGGTAAATAGTAATTAGTTAGTATTTGGTAATAGTTAGTTATCAAAATATTGTTATATAACAAAATTATGATAGTATGTTAGTATATAATATTGTTGAGATATATTGTTATAACAATATATCATAAATAGGAGTTTTCATAATTAGAGGGATTTGGGTGAGAATTTAGTGGAGAGATGTTCTCCATAAATATAGGAATAATGTTCTTATATATATGTAATGTCCCATATTATTTATTAATTAAAGTGTGAGAAATATAATATGGTTTTAAATTAGTCTCTGTGTTCATCTTTATGTCTATTTCTATGTATTCATCCTCACCATTATCTATGTGAGTTAAATTTGTGTATAGGCTCATTCAAACACTAACACGAGTATCAAAGTGGGCATTTTTAGAACAAGTATGGACCTATAAAAGAATGTGAGGGGAAATTGCTTCGTGGTTTGTCCTTGTGGATGTGTGAATTAGAGAATAATTTTTTAAAGATTTTATATTAATTTAAAAAGTTTAGATTAGTTTTTTAAGCATTTTTTTTATGGTGTTTGGTATTCAACATTGCTCATATATGTGTTGAATTTAGCATCAAAGTTGGAATTTAGATTGATAAAATATTGATATGCATTGTCACTTTTTATTATGCATCATATCAATGAGTGACATTATTGTTACTAAAAAATGGTGCTCCAATCATTCTTAGACCTCAACATCATGCTTTTGTTATAAAACATTATTCGTATATCTATGCCACATATGTACCAATCAACTTGACATGATTTCTTCCTAGATCACTACCTTAAAACAAGCCTAGTCATGGTTTGAACAAAATATAGTAAGCTGAATCTAAACACAAAAGATAAGCTTGAAAATCAAACAAGTGAATGATTACTAAGATGTAGATGATCTCCAATTGACTGCACCCCTATATGTTGAGTTTCATGCTTCCAAACTATGCATCATGAAATTTCATATGCCACTGTTCATAGATCTGATAAGCTTTAATTTCATAAGTTTTTATTTAAATTTTTAATATTTCATCATAATAGGCATTTATTTCATTATAATTTGATTATATAAAGTTTTATTTTTATAATCCTTGAGTCTTAGTTTAATATTTAGGCTTTTATGAATCAAAAGATATTAAAGAATATCAAACGCGTCATATTTTATGAATTGAGTTTATTAGAAATTATTTTTGTTATTATTAAAATCCTTAGTTTAGGTTGTTTTGTTTTATGGTCCATATAAATTTAACGTCTTTAAAATTTTGGTGTCTGTCAAAATCTATAGGTTTTGAAATCAATTTTATAAGCTTTAGGTCTATTATAAACTTTATAAACATATAGGTGTTTTAGTGTTTAGAGTTATTAGTCATATTATCAAAAGAGTTAGTTTTAAAATGTGTCATTTATTGTCAAAAGAGTTAGAGTCATTTTTTTATGTTGTCATGTTAAGATTCAATTTAAAAAAACTATAAAATAGATGCATTTTTGCTTATACATGACGTCCAAACTATGGGGGGATTTCTCCTCAAAAAGTTATAATTGAGCTTCAATATGTCATTGGATGAGTGAAGCATCTTCATCAATTGGAGGCTAGAGGATACATGAAAGTTGGAGGTCTTTCAATGACCTCTCATTAGTCACCAATGATGGGGCCACACCAATAATTTGGTGATATTTTATGCAATGTGTTTTTTTAGTTTCTGTTTTGTATTTTCAAAATAAGAATAGAAGAATATGATTGTTCAAGTTTTATAATTTATGTGAAATTCCAAACATAATTACTTAATGTGAAAACATTTTGAAATAAAAAAATCACCAATACAAGCCAGTTCATCGATCTTGAAAGGGTTTGTGGTAGGGATCTATAAAACCATAGGATGTGAATAATGTTTTGGCAATAGCTAGGAGAGTAGCTACTACAGACATCCGATGACTACCTTATTTTATGGAGATGAAACCTAATGACACATCCATTATGGTCATATAAATTAAATGAAAGATGCATTTCTTCGTATAATAGTGGTCATGTGCAGCAAGATTGCGTCAGTAGTATGTAGATCTATGAATATAGGATGGCATACAATTCTATTCATTCAATGTTTTTGGTAAACCTATAAAAACATGGGAGGAGTTAGCATTTCTTTGTATCAATGTCATGAGCCAAATAAGGCATGCTATAATGTGTGAGGATACTGTAGATGAGACTGTGAATGTTTTTTTTCACCATGTAAAAACTATGGGGGGAATGTTAGGAATTAGCTTCTACATTGTGTATTTATCGAGAGGTAAATAGTAATTAGTTAGTATTTGGTAATAGTTAGTTATCAGAATATTATTAGAGAAAAATATTATGATAATAGGTTATTATATAATATTGTTGAGATATATTGTTATAACAATATATTGTAAATAGGAGTTTACATAATTAGAGGGATTTAGGTGAGAATTTAGTGGAGAGATGTTCTCCATAAATATAAGAATAATGTTCCTATATATATGTAATGTCATGTATTATTTATTAATCAGAGTGTGAGAAATATAATATGGTTTTAAATTAGTCTCTGCATTCATCTCTATGTCTATTTCTCTGTATTCATCTTTATCATTATCTATGTGAGCTAAATCTATGTATAGGCTCATTCAAACACTAACAAGTTGTTAATCAGGTCCAGAGTAAGTACCAGTGTAATTTTTCCTATTTGAGAATGTATAAATTTAGAGTTTGGGATTTAATTGAGTATTTTGACTCATTCAATATTATTTCTTTTCCTAGGGATTAGAACCAATTGGTAGATTCTCTAGTTTTAGCAACAATAAACTTGGCCCCTTCAGATCCTTTGAACCTATGATAATTCACTGTGGAGATAATTTCATGCCCCTCTATGTTAGATGACATCAATCACATCCAAGTATTTGATGATGACAAGTAGATAATTGACTTCTTATGTAGTTCTGGTGTATTTGAGTCCCACATTATTGATGAATAGGATGAAAGTTCTATATAAGATTTGGAAGATAATTAAGAAGGATTGATTCAACTCAAAGAGAACTAGATCCTCAAAGGTATGATCTCCTTGGAAAGAGTGTTCAACATGGATAAACAAAGGACTGAAAGGAGACAACCCAAGGTGAGTGGGTAACATTACAAACAAGTCAACTTGGGAAGTCCCAAGAATGAGAAAAATGTTAACATTAGTTTATTTTACACTAGTGAATAACTAAAGGAAGCCACTACCATTATAAGCATGTTTAAAGATGTTATTTCCTAGTCATATAATGACCTAAAGATATTTGAATCTAGTGTGATTACTCACACTATCCTGTTGAAAGAGGCATGTAAACATTTTAGGCAAAGATAAAGACTAGTAAATATAATGCTAAAACCACTAATTTATAAATAAGTAAATAAATTTTGAGATGCAAGGATAATATTCTCCATAAGGCACTCGACATGGGTTACCAATCTTATGCATGTCTAAAATAAGAATAGATAAATCAGACTTTGTTAATTTCAAAAACTTGAATAGATCCTTAGAAAAGGACAATAAACCCTTACCATCCCTAGATGAAGTAATTCTATTGGTGAGTGGGTTTGGAATAATGTCATTTCTTGATGGTTTTTCAAGCTACAACCAAGTCCTAGTGAATAGAAGTGATAGAATGAAGACTACCTTCAAATTCCATTTGGATTAATTAACATAGGATCAACCTTCTAGTTAGCACTAGACCATGCATTCCATGTATTAATTGGTAAGTTCATCATTATTTACATGGATGATCTAACTATGTTTTCTAAAAATAGAGGAGATCACATGATACATTTACCTATAAATGAATGCCATTTGGATTAATCAACATAGGATCAACCTTCTAGTGAGCACTAGACCATGCATTCCATGGATTAATTGGTAAGTTCATCATTATTTACATGGATGATCTAACTATGTTTTCTAAAAATAGAGGAGATCACATGATACATTTAGAACAAGTGTTGGAGAAGTATAGAAGATACGACATTTATTTAAACCCCAAGAAAAGTATCTTTTGCGTGATTGAAGGCAAACTCCTAGGATGTGTAATAACTAAATAAGGTATGACTATTAACCCTAATAGGATCAATTAAATTTCAAAGGTAGAAGTTCCTAATCACCAAAGAGAGTTAAAATCCTTCTTTGGCAAAATTAATTTCATAAGAAAATTTATCTCTGGTTTTGTAGAGATTATGAGATTGTTCAATGATATGCTAAAGGAAGATGCTAAGATAGAATAGATTGTTAATTCCAAGAAGGCCTTTCAAAGCATCAAGAATGATATTTTTCAAGCTTCTATCCTGATAAGTCCTAATTTTAGTAAAAATTTATATCTATAATCTTTTGCTTCTGATCACACTATTACTGTTGTATTAACATAGAAAGAAGAGGACAAAGAGAACCCCATAGCCTTCATGAGTACCAATATAAATAATTAAAAGCTAAACTATCTAATTTTAGATAAGAAAGCCTACACACTAAAGGCTATTAATAAATTTAGACACTACATCTTAATAAATAATACATATACCATAGTGTTTGATCTAGATATAAAATTGATGCTAGGACAAAATGAACTTAGAGAAATATGAAGTGGATGACTAAACTCCAAGAATATGAATTAGAGATAAAATATGCTAAATTATTTAGGGGTCAAGGTCCAATCCAACTCATTGTAAACATTGATCCACACATTGACATCGTGCAGGTGAAAACATAACAAGTATCTAATGATCATTGGTACAAGGATATTATCCAATTTTTACTACATGGAGCATGCCCCCCATACCTCAAAAGAGAGAAAAAAGGGCCTTCAAGTTGAGATCATCCTATTTTATGATCAAAAGATGAGTCTTCTATATAAAAATTTGGAGTCTATCTAAGGTGTGTTTCTAGAGATGAAGCCACTAAGATCATGGACAATTTCCATGACAAGTTAGGAAGTGGCCATCTTTTAGGGCATACCACTACACATAAGATATTGAAAGCTAGCTATTATTAGCCAACCATATTCAAATATTCCTATGCCTATTTATGGACATGTCATCAGTGCCAAATATTTGATCAAAGAGAAAGAAAGGAAACCATGCCTTTGTAACTAGTAGTTGAAGTAAAGCCATTTGCGTAATGGGCCCCCACATTTGTAGGAGTAATCAATCTAAAATCTTTAGTGGGACACACATTTTTACTCACTACCATATATTAATGCATAAGGTGGACTAAATTAGTGGCCACTAAGAATAATAGAACAACTAATGTCATAAAATTATTAAAATAAAACATCATTATTTAGTTTGGGATGCCCCTGTCTTTTATATGTAACAATAACCCAACATTTATATCAGTTGAATTCACTAAATGGGCATATGCCAACTAGATAGCCATCAAGTTTGCTTTAAACTATTACCCTCAAGGTAATGAATTTATAGATTACACCAAAAAAAACTTGATGAATGCCATCAAGAATTCTACTAAAAAGAAACCTAGTGAATGGTAGTCCCTTTTAAAATATGCTCTATGGGTAGATAGGACTAGATAAAAGTAGACACTCAAATCATCCCCTTTCTTACTATTTTATGGGTAACAACCTATATTTCCCATCATGTTGAAGCTTCCCACATATGAGTTCACAGTTTAGTACATGAAAGATGATAAAAGAGTGCAATATTAGATACTAAACATCATCCATATGGAAGATGCTAGAGATGAAGCATTACAAAATTTTAGCAAACCTCAGGATGTTGTGAAAAGATGGTTTGACAAGCGAGCCAAGGTTAAGTCATTCCAAATATTATACTTGGTCCTAATATGCTACAATTCCCATGATAAAAAAGGATAACATGACAAGTTTACTCCTCTATGGATTGGATCATATCAATTGGCAGAAAAATTGGGTGAAAATGCATTCAAGCTCAAAGATCTATAAGGGAATGACTTAGCCTTGCTAGTCAATGAGAAATAATTAAAAAATTATTTCTCTATTGCTCTATTAAAAATTATATAAGGAAATTAAGCTTGATTAGAATTAGAGTAGGTAGGATTAGATTAGTTTCTTTTCTTACTTTACTTTCTTGTTGTTTTCTTTCTCTCTTTGCTTTCCCTTTTGTGCTTTCTTAATTTCCTTTTCTTGTTTGTTTTCTATTGTGTGTTGTATCTTAGTAATAAGTCCTCTGGATAAGAATTAATTTTCTCAATTTGTGTTAATCTAAGCCTAAAAATGGGAAGAAGGGATTGTTGCTCTTAAATATTGGCTGTCCAAAGTTTGGAAACCTTTGACAATATTCTGGTTTAGAAAAGTTGAGTGGGGTGAATTAGAAATTGTTTTTCTCATAAAAATCCTAATATATTTTAAGACTTTAATATAGTTAAGATGAATGATCATTTTATTGAAAAAGAGTTTGAATCTATGTGGGTCATCATACTATCACTTCAAATTTTTATCTGAGAGTGAATAACATCCAGACTATGTCTTGATAAAATCCCTACACTTTGCTAATTCTGATTCCCAACCATTCTGGTTTATGAATGCATGTATAAAAAACATGAAACACCAATGAAGTGAAGTCATAAACTACTTCATATTCCATGAATGATCATTTAGGAAATATCTAATGGGGCTATAGATTCCTAGAATGTAGTAAAGCATAGCTCGAAGTAGAGCCAAAGGTATCTCTATAAAGGATATGGATGTTTGGCTGGCAACATAGAAATGCCCAAGCCATCCTTAAATAAGAAACACATTATTATATATAAAATATAAATAATTCTTCAATCATTTCATGTCTTGATGTCTTAAATATTGAAAGTTATCACTTCTAAACCCAATGGTAATGGTTAAATAAATTCAAAACACACACACAATATGATTGTCTACAAGATTTAAACACTATTTCAAGCCTATGGGCTTTCATTAGTTCTAAAAAGTAGTCTTGATACTGACTGAAGAACATAGTGAAATAACTAAATTTTGATTCATCTTTGAATGGGATTCTTAGGTTCTAACATTTTTCAATGTTTCACCATAGAGGTCACCATTTGTTGATGATCAACTACCCCTATTCTTAGAATGGGGACCATCTTTTTAATTTTTTTTAAAATACCTAAGATGTAAAGCTTTCTAAATCATTTCATTGCATATCAATTTGGTCTAATTCACCAATTCTTGTGCTTTTATAATTTTTGGTTAATTATTCATCTTTCAATACAAATTAGTAATTAAAAATATTTGAGTCATTACAAGTCCTGTAAGTTATAATCAACAATGAATCATTAACCATTGACACTTCAAAAATGTGCAGACATGCCTTTACTAAGGATGTTCTACCTAGTTCCCCAATCTACATGAATGCAATAATATTTTCCTAATCTTATTGTACTAACCCTATATTTTATTTAAAGAATTTACTTATAGATTTTTTATTTAAACTTTTTTTAATTTGCTTAAGATAGGTATTTTACATTTTTTAGAAGACTATATTAGTCTCTTTCTTGATCTCTTAGGATGTCAAAATTAAATTAGTGGTTTATGACACATTATAGGACATAAAATTAAAGACTCTAACTCAATAGGATATATGTATAACTCATTGGGATTAACAATGCCTTCAAGATCTATCATGATCTATATAGGACACTTGAAGTAAATTTACCAAGCTCATGAACTACATGGTGCCATCTGGAGAGATCAAAAGAAGACTAGCTGTTGGAATTCAAATCCAAGGCTAAATTTCAAGATATTAACCCCCATAAGCAAGATAAATTGATTTGAGCCACCATGCATCCCCATGTGTTTAAATATAGTCTATAATCCCATAAGATGCCATTACATGTCTCAAGCATGGTGAGTCTAATTTTACTAGCTCTTTGAAGCGATGTGTGTGCCCTTTAGACTCATCCATGATTTATGTGGATCCACATCATGTTTTATCCATATATATCTTGTGAGATATTTCAAGGTAGATACATGGTTGTACCCAAGTTATCCAATCTAATTTGATGGTATAAAACTATTTGAGGCTCCTTCCAAGAGTGACACTTGGTAAAAGAAAGAACAAAGGCTCCTAAAAGTGATGCATGTCCACTTTGGACCCATGCGATGATGCCATGTGTGATTCTTATGAAGCTACATACCAAGATCAACTAGATCCCCTCAAGAGTGACATGTGTCTAATTTGGACCCATGTAATGATGTCATGTGTCATTCTTATGAAGTTGCATTTTAAGATCTTCTATATCATCTTTGAGATAGACATATATCTCCATATGTGACACATGATTAGTGAAAAGTTTTTAACACTTATCTAGGAGCCCTCTAAAGAAGAAACCTATAAAAGGGAATTTATGATGGCCTATGAGAGAACCAACTAATAAAGAAGAGCCATGATTACTTGTGAAAGTGACATTAAAACCCATAAAACCAATCAAAACTAAAAGGTCATCAAAAAGATCCCCACAAATCAAAATATGGCATATGGTAGGGTACAAATACTTCATCACACTTAGCAGCATGTTGAGAGCCTATGATAAATCAAAATGTGACACATGTTTAGATTTAATCTAATTAATTAGCCTAGTCACATCCATGCTCTACAAGCACATAGGTAGATATGAGGTGGCATACCATGTGTTAAAAGGTGGAAATATTTAGCTTTAAATCTAAAATTGATGGCAAATCAAATTCAAACTAGCACTAAATTTGAATTTTAAAAGGAATTAAATGCCAAAAGCAATAGTTTGAAGTGATTTAAATGAAAATTTGATGAGCTTGCCATTAATACAACATGAACCAAAATCATCATCTATGCTATATTAATCAAATAAATATTTTAAAATGTTACTCAACTTGACTACTTCTACCTACGTTTGCATTTGAAGCTCTAAGCATTTTCTCTCCCTACTATCTACATCCTCAATACAATAAAGCTCAAGTTGTTCACAAATTGCACCTAATATACCATTATTGGGGCTCAAAAGTTGAAGAAAGATATATAATAATGGTGGTTACCATCTAGAATACTATGGAAATGGCACAGGTAGGACCCTCTACTCCTGGTAAGAGCATTGTATTTGGGAATAATGATTTTTATTCCAATATGGTAATTTAATAGTTTTTGAAAACATAAAATTCATCCTCAAGGCCATAAACTCAGGGTACATTCATTATAGTAGCATCTATTATAATGTTGAAGGATATAGGGATCTTGATGAGGCTAAGACAATGCCTCATATAATCTAATTGGCTTCAAGCATCCTTGTAATCCAAGTTGCCAGTCTCCACAAGGCCAAAGCAAAACTAGAGGTTATGTCATACAATAACCTAATATATGACATCTTTGGGAGTACAAGATGTAAGGACAAATTGCTAAAATCCATGAACCAAGGATAGGGCCCAACTTTGAGAAATATTATAACCTTTCTTTTCCATAGCTAGATTACAACCAGAGCATCATTAACAACTAGTACGAGGTATATGAACTAGATATAACCTTGGAATCAAGGGTTACTAACCCAATTAGGGTTATTTTCATGGATGAACTAGGGAACATACCTATACATTAGTTTAGGAATGGAGTTAGGATTGGATTCACCCTTCTTAATAAGATATATGGCAATACACACATTAGATATATGGATATCATAACTATCCTGCTACTAAGAATAATCTTGGAGGATTAATAGATCCCCTCACTTGGATACATCATCAAAAATAATCTAGTGTATGCAATGAATGATACTTATAAAAATTGTGCCCTTTCTACATGATGATTTACCTATTAGATTACATATGTGTAACTAGCTAGCTAGGCCCAAATTCATGGTCTCCTATGTGAGATGAAGTTGTGCCCTAGTTATTATCTATAATATACATCCATTATTTCAATCATAACATCAAGGTAATTATAGAATACTTTTACCCATTTGTTTACAAATCTATCACTAAATGTGAAATGCCAAGAGTTCCCCTAAAAGTTAGATAGACACTAAAGGAAATGGGAAGTTACAAGTTGTACCTAGATTTAACAATCATCCAAATGGAAGGAGTAATGGTAGCTCTTCTTAGGATACCAAGATATATGCCAATGAAACTTGTAGAAGAATAAATGGCCTTTCAAATTTTACGTGGAGTTGATGGCATCTTCAAGAATAAAAAGATGACAGTCCCCCACAAAACTCAGTACAAGCTAGGGAGGAATAAGATTACAAGGTGTCAAGATATCATTGTGGCTACAAGGCATAGGGACTCATACATATTAACCAAAGATGAATTTTAATCTTGGGACCCAAATAATGTCATTACAAATCATCTCTTCAAGTTCAAGAAGGATGTGGTATTATAATATAAGCATCAAGAAGAAGTCCATGAATGGGTCTACAAAGATGTTATGATTGATTAAGTAGTCCTAAAAAATGCTACAAGAAAGAATATAGAGCTTGAAATGAGGCTATATAGGGATAAGAATAAGGAGGACATAATAAGGCCTCAACTTCCACCAAATCATGGAAGCATATTCTATGCAAACTATGAAGAAAGATAAGAAGAAGAGGAGGAAGAAGATAATGTTCCTCTCATTAGGAACAAATCATGAAGAGCTCCATTGGAGGTGACATCAAGTAGCTAGGATATGCCTACAAGTTTTGAATAAGAAAGAACTAGTAGCCAACAAGGGCATACCTTCATCTCATCATCTACCATGGGAGCTACCATAAAGAGCCCAAGTCAGCCTAACCCTAAGTTTATTAACCTTGAAGAACTAAATATGGCATTAAGCTCTTAATGTAGGAGTTTTAGTCATTAGTTGGGAGGAATATAGAAAAGGTCCACAAAAAAAGAAGTCTCCCAACACTACCATGAGAGGGGTAGTGTTTCTTCCACTAGCTCCCCAAATTCCTACTATAAGTACTACACCATTTCCTTCTTTCCCCATTATTGGTACCTTTGATTTTGCTTACACTTACATGTTTCCTCCACCCACCTTTACTTCTCCATTGGCTCCATCATCTTCCAATACATTTACCACTACCACTCAGACCTTAGAGGGCACTATCATGAGCCAAGCTAATACCTCCTTTGGCTTCACATTTCCCCATTTCATCACCCATGCCACTACACTCATGGCTTCCTCACAAGTAACCAGAGTACTTTCCTTTCTTGATATTAGTTCCACTATTTTTACAAGACCATTGAAGCTCATTTCAAAAAAATTCACCTTCCATAAGCCACTTAATCTCACCATAGTTGCTAAGGTGAGTATACCTCCAAAGTTGCCATCATTCATTCTTGACATGGTCCCTATCAAGTCTTTATTTGATCTAATTGGGAAATTATACCCAATACATTTATTCATCCCTACCACATCTTTAGCCTCTTCCTCTACCCAAGCACTTCCATTAAAACCACTACCAATACAATCAACATCTAATACTACCCCAAATTGGGTTAGAGACATCATTTAGGGAGCAAGGTAGGAGAATCCCTAGACAACCCACTTTGCCTCCAAAATTAGCATGAGGTTTGATGTTGACACATGAACCATGAAAAACATGGTTATAAGGCAAGTTGAGAATTTGTAATCAAGCTCAGCTATAATCCATGAGAGTGAAGAGTCACTCTTCACTTTGACTAGGAAGAGGAAGGTTGGCCATAGAGAGGTCCAGTAATATGAATAGGACCTAGTGTACACAGTGCAAACATAGTCAAAGTCTATAATTACCTTGATGAAGGGGATGTAGTAAGAGTTGAAGAGGCTAAAGGAGTAGGCATTACCAATAGTACTATATGAAACTATGGTTCAAATAATAAATGACATGATCAACATCTTCAAATTATATAAAGTGATGAAGAAGAGGGAGGAAGATGGGATCAAGTAATCTAAGGTGGTCATAAAACTTGACTAAAATCTTACATTCTATGATGCTAAATTAGCAAACTTGGCTAGAGTGGCAATTAATAATTTACCTAACCTCAAGGTTATTCCAATTGAGGATATCATTACTATGTAGAACATCCTAATAAATAGAAGAAGAATATGATAGAGATGGATAGATCAAGTCAAGGATGAAAATACATTCTTAGAGAAAGTTGAATTCAAGATTACCTTACTATTGAAGGATGCCATGGTTAATAGGGTGACCAGACCTAATGGCTCCTTCATGGATGATCAAGAATTCAGAGCATAGATTAAGGTTTTTATTGCCAAATTCCAACAAGATGTGGCCAGTGTGAAGAATGCTACCAAGGTGATAAATATTATGGTATTTTATAATCAAAGGCTATAAAAGGTAGATGTTATTGAATAAGCATTAAGGACAATACTCACAGAACATGGTAGGCTCATTCAAGAGATACCTGACTTGTTTCGACCCATAATCTTAGACTTTGCCTAGATAGATTAGGACTACTTGGCATGTGCAAAAGGATGGACCAAGGAGGAAGTGGAAAATAAGTAGAGACAAAAACAACAAGTAATCTAGTAGCCTCCTCTAGGCCCTTAAAAATATTTTTTTATGTTTTATAATTTTGAAATTAGAATATTCCATTATAATATGGCATTTTAAGACACTTGGATATATTTGGGCACCTTTTGTGGGCCTACTTAAATATATCTTAGGAATCTTGAAGCCTATAAATAGGGGTTTCCACCTCATTTGTAATCTGAAATAGTTATAAAAATTAATACAAAAGAGCCAAAGAATTTGTAAGTTTGTCTGAAATGCTTATTCATTTATTTCTATAGTTTTTGTTCCTCTCACTTTTAGATGACTAGCATTTTATTTTTTGTAAGTTAATTTGGTAATTTTAATCCATATATGCATATGTTAGTTTGAGTTTGACATTAGGATGACTAATTTATTAGTATATTTTCTCTATTTCTTTCTCGATTTTAGCTGAATATGTTATGCAATTTACTATGACTAAGCAATCTTTATGAAATATATGATTTGAGATGTATGCATTTATTTTCTTCTAAAGCTTCAACTACATTTACTTATCTTTGAGCATTATGCTAGAGTTAGTAGATGCTATTTCTGTGTTTTTACCTTACAAACTAATAAAATCAATGCCTTTGATCATCTTGAGCAAATTATATTTTCTACCTTACCCTAATTACTCTTGGATCCACCCATGACTCACTTTAGCTTAGTTCATGCTGTAAATATCCATTGTTTTTTAAAATTTTAAGTAATGATTGGAAAAGATTGAAATAATTCTACAAATATTATTAATAAGTAGTGTCACTGCTTAACATCTGTTGTCCCTACAGTAGGGTCTACTTGTATACTTTTAAAGTGGTGACCATATCTTTGTTATTTGTGCTATTTCTAATAGTAATTGTGTTAACAACTCAAGCCCTGAGGCTTCCAATACTCAAAATTGAGTTTCTTACTTTCCAATTTTTCCTTAATGACATAGGGAGCATAATACATGTATCAAAAATCATCTTATATATCGGTATATTTAGACATAAATTCTTGTAATTATTACTTATCAATTTCATCAAATCTATTTTTAAATTCTACCATTGTAGTTTGGAAGGTAGGAAAACAAGATTTTTATATTTTGAACCTTTTAAGAATATTAATCTAAGAAATATTTCAAAAAATAAATATTGTATTAAATCTAATATTTTGGAATTAACATATGAGTATATATAGGAAAAGGATACAAACCTTAAGTGTTTTTAGGGTTAGGGTTTTTTTTAATTTAGGGTTTCCTTGCAATAATTTAAATTATATGTAAATAAATTGAAACCCTAATATATAATTGATTTAATTAGCTAGGTTGTCTTAAAAATTAGAAATTCAAAAGTATTCAACCCTAATTTATTACACAAAAATTTGGAAAATACAAACTAGGGTTTGAAACAATATTTGAAGTAAGTCGGTTTCACCAAATGATATAACCTTTTATGGTTTTGACTATGAAAATATTAAGTTAGATTAAAGGGTTGAGATGTATAAATCAGTTAAGTAATATGAAATAATAAACCACTGATTTGTTATAGATTTTGAATTCTTTTGAATTTATAAAATAGTAATAAATATGTATAAATAGAGACTTATTTAGAAAGTGACCATTATTGAAAACATGGGTTCTGAAAACTAGGTTATGGACATGCCTAAGTGTTGTTAATAGGTTCCCTAGGTTTGATTTCTCATTGGATAGTGGTGCCATGATTCTCTAGTGTCCTTTAAATGTTTCTAGTGTCCTCTTTATAGGACTATTTGTATTTTTTGAGAAAACCTACACCTATGTTTTTAGGTTTTGTTCCTACATGCACAAAATCTATAACTCTGTATTGTGCCTAAAAAATCTGATTTAGGATGTAAACCTTAATCCTCATTATAAGTATGGAATGAGATAAATGTGTGTTCACTAGTAAGATAGGATGGACATCCTTAAAACCCAAATGTGAAGATATTTTCCTACAATCAATACTCCAAAGAGGGATCAATCTCGATGTAGTTCCACCTAGTGTTTAGTGCAAGTGTAAGTATAAGTGAATGATAGAATTAGAGTGGTCTTGAATTCCTTGAGTGTGCTTTAGATTGAAAATATTTAAAATCTAGGCTTAGGGAAGTTATAGATGTTAGTATGCATAAGTAGAGAAGAATAGGGATCAAATGCCTTAATTTTACTCAATTTGTTTCTTATTTGGAAAGGATTTTGCATCTATTTTCCATCTAGTGAATAAAGGTCAAATAGTCTTAAATTTATAGAGATTAGTATCTTGTGTAGATAATAAAATTTACTTAGGCTAACCTTAGGAGGGGAACACATTTGAAAATATATTTGTTTGGAAGAGTTAAGGAAAGGGAAACTAGTGCCAAGTTTTGGATATTAGCACCATATGGATCTAGTCTCCATAATGTGGTAGTGTCCAACTAGCAGACTGCTTGGCACATTGGGTTGGGATCTAGGAAAGCTATTTTGATATTGTATTTAAGCTGATAAAAGATGTATGTGGCTTGAAAAATGGATGGAAAATTTTGAAAAAAGTTCTAGTATAGGTTTAGGTATAATCTAGGAATAGTCTATCTCAAGAAATACTCTTAGCATCCAAATACCACTTTTAGGTGATTACATCCCAAATCAGGCAGTAGGCAATGAAGACACCAAACATTTACACCTTTGGATGTTCATGCCAATGAACATCATCTTCCATGGAAAATAATTTATTGATTCAAGAGAGATGATTAGTGATTCCATACATCAATAACTATTAGATGTGAAATCAAAGAAAAAATTATTCATGATCTCCTACCTTTGCATTCATTAGCTTCTCAGATGATCTATCCATGACTTTCACAACATGAAAGTATAATTATTTTCACTCAAGTCTATGAATGTTTCCCTTAGCTAAATTTGGAAGAAATAAATAAACAACTCACTAGGGTGAAAAATGCATTCATAGTGATGGTGGTGCAATATCTTGATGAGTATTAGGGTAGAAGAATATCAAATGAAGATCAACTATTATAGTAGTTGTTATTGCTTACACAACCATTTTAGAAATAAAAATGGGAACCCTTTTCCTTATAATTAGGAGTATGATCTCTTTATTTATAGAATTTTTGGTGGTTTGATTATTTTAATCCCTTATAATGGTGTAGGTTGTTGGATGATAAGTGACGAGCCTTCTTATTTTCATTGTTTTTCCTATCTTAAAATATTTAGTTCAAGCTTTACATCTAGAGTTGACTAATAAATTGTTTGATTTTACTTGATGCCTAAAAATTCATGGTTGTTTTAGCTTCCATTTTGGAGAGTGATCTAATATTTATCCATTTAAACCATATAACAATGGCTTGTATAATTCACATGACTTTTCAGAGTAATCTATAGCTTTCCCCTGGTAGTTTGGCATATAAATCATTTAATTCCATGGTAGAATGATTGGATGTTCTTAATTTTTTTCCTAAAATATTTAGTCATTTTTTTGTATTATTGGATTTAATTTAATGCATTTGGCCTTAAAAAATCCTTTAGAGTAATTCATTTTAAGTGAAAAATGATAGTCTTTATAATATTTCATGATAAAGACTTGGTCAAATTTAGACTTCTTTACCTGGTTAGAGGTTTATTCAAGTATGTTAAATGGAAATTATTAGGCACTAGAATTAATGACAATTAATATTTTTGATTAAATATATTCATTCAAAATATATATATTCACATTTAAATTTGGTTTGAATAATGACTTGTTTAAATTCAAAATTTTTGTATTTTTTGCTCATTTTTCCTTGTTTTAATCCTAGTTTCTTGGCCTTAGTAATTCATTCATTTTCATTTGATTTTTATAGGTTTTAATACTCTTTTTTCATCCCCAAATTATCTCCATGTGTCATCCTTAAGGTTATCGGTAAGTGGAAAAAACACTTAGTCATTTTTATAAAAATTTGACAGACCCCTTAGGCCTTAAAATCATACCATATGACATGATCCTATTGACTCAACCCAACATGGATTTGATTATTAAAGGAATGCCCCCAAGTATTGAAGGCCCAAGATGTAATGTGTGATAAAGGAATACAAGAAGGGTGGTTATATTATGTGTTAGAACAAGTAATAAAACGTGAATAAAAACACACTAACATGCATAACACTTACTTGCCTAGATCATAGGGGGAGCTTAATGAACAAACAACAAATGAAAAATCACAACTAAAATGCAAATAACTACAAATTATTGAACTTACTTGAATAATACAAATGATTTACTCATTTGGCTTGTTCGGTTTGTGCTCAAGAAGCCTTTGGCAAATAGAGTTGTGTAGCTCCTTCTATCCTTGGCACCATTATTTAGATCATGCTTGATTGATGTAGCTTGATGGATTGTGATTTTGGAATTATAACAATATTATCATGTAATATTTCTATAAAACCAAAATTATAACATTACTATGCTAAATATCTCCTAAATGAAGAGGTATAGGCCTGTATTTATAGGTTTATCAACTAACCCCAATCTAAGGTGAGTTAGAGTGTAGTTAGAGCTTGGAATGAATTCAAACCTAACCTTAGTGAGTTAATTAACCCTAATAGACTTAAAATGTGTCAAATGGTCATGGTTAGAAATGAATAATCATTTAGATATATTTTTTGATATTTGAAAACTCACAAAAAGGTAATTATGAATTCCTAGGATATTCTTTGATTTTGAATTTCCTTTTTGATAATTCATTTAATTGCTCATGGATGATTCAATTAGGAATTTGATTAGGTTTTGCATGTTAATTAATTTTATTTAGGAATTTAAACATTTTGAAAGATTTGAATTAATTGTATGTGTGTATTTTTCCCCATTTAATAGTTTATAATCCAAATTATATTTTATGAAGACAAATTTGAGATGTTTAGTGATTATTAGACTTGATTTGTAAAGGTTGGTAAGAATCAATCTAAAGTTTAGTATGAATCAATTGGTGGCAAATTTTAGTTGTCTAAAATTTTCCCCTATTTGGAAAGGCATTGTAAGTTGTAAGAACAATAACATCTTCTCAAAGATTGAAAATGTCATGTATGCTTATGACTTAAATGGCAATAGATGAATTGTAGGGTGCCCCTTGAAGGGAGTGGTTGGAAAAGGGTTTAGAAAATGGTCCCTAAAAAAAAGGAAATGATTGGACCAAATAGATGAAAATTATGAGGTGGAAAAGATTGATTTTCCCATAAGTAGTTCTAATTAGTGGCATATGAAGCTACCCTAATCCGGGTAGACAAATAGGATGATTTACCCACAGGCAATTATAATCATCGGTATAGGTGGGATAAAAAAATGTGATGAATTTCCCAAAGGTGGTTATAATAATTTAAAAAGGCTTAGGGTAACAATACACTAATTTTCCTAGAGGGAGTTATAATCAATTAAAAAGAAAATAATGATTTGACCATAGGCAATTATAATCATTGGTAGGATAAAAACATGCCCCAATTGGGTAGAATAAAGATAATGATTTTCCCAAAGGCAATTATAATCATCAAAATTCAAATTGGTGGAAACCTAATGATTTTCCCAAAGGTGTTTAGAATAATTGGTAATGTAAGAGGGATAATATATAATGATTTTTCCAAAGGCAATTATAATCATTATACCCTGATTATGAAAAATAAGTGGGATGGTATGCAATGATTTGCCCAAAGGCGGTTATAAGTATTGTATCTCGATTATGGAAAACATGATATGAAATTATGATGGAAACCTAATATTATGGAGATGATCATCTTATTAGGCATGCCATTTGTGATCAAGGAATCCAAAAAGGATGGTTAGATCATGTGTCAGAATAAGTGAGAAAACTTGAATAAAAACACACTGTCATGCATAACACTTACTTGCCTAGATCATGGGGGGAGCTTAGGGAACAAAAAATAAATGATAAAGCATAACTAAAATGCAAATAACTATAAATTCCTTACTTTCCTTGAATGCTTGGAATGATGTGTTAATTTGGATTTCTCAGCTTATGCTTAATAAGTCTTTGGCAAATGGAGTTGTGTGGCTCCTTCTCTCCTTGGCACCATTGTTTGGATCATGCTTTCTTGATGTAGCTGGATGGATCAGCTTGTGATTTTGGCATTATAACACTATTATCATGTAATCTTGCTCTAAAATCAACATTGTAACATTACTATGCTCAATCTCTCCTAAATGAAGAGGTCTAGGCTTGTATTTATAGGTTTAGCAATTAACCGCAACCCGAGGTGAGTTAGAGTATAATTAGATCTTAGAATGAGTTCAAACATAACCTTAGTGAGTTAATTAACCCTAGTAGAGTGAAAAGGTGTCAAATGGTCATGATTAGTAATGAATAGGCATGTTGAGATATTTTTGGATATTTGACAACTCACAAAAAGGTAATTATGAATTCTTAGGATATTCTTTGATTTTTGAATTTCCTTTTTAATAATTCATTTAATTTTTCACGGATGATTCAATTAGGAATTTTATTAGGTTTTGCATGTTAATTAATTTTGTTTAGGCATTTTAGCATTTTTCAAGATTTGAATTAATTGTATGTGTGTATTTTGCCCCATTTAATGGTTTTATAAGCCAAATTTTATTTTATGAAGCCAAATTTGAGACATAATGATTCTTACACTTGATTTACAAAGGTTGGTAAGATTTGATATAAAGTATGGTATGAAGCCATTGGTGGCCAATTTTAGGTTTCTAGGGTGGTTAGATCATGTGTTAGAACAAGTAAAAAAATTTGAATAAAAACACACTAACATGCATAACACTTACTTGCCTAGATTATAGGGGGGATCTTAGTGAAAAATAAATAAATGATAAAGCACAACTAAAATTCAAAGAAATACAAATTCCTTACCTTATTTTAATGATACAAATGATATGTTCATTTGGATTTCTTGTCTTGTGCTCAAGAAGTGTTTGGTAAATGGAGTTGTGTGGCTCCTTCTCTCCTTGGCACCATTATTTGGATCATGCTTATTTGATGTAGCTTGATGGCTTAGCTTGTGATTTTGTATAAAAATATTGTCGTGTAGTCTTGATCTAAAACCAACATTATAATGTTACCATGCTCAATCCCTCCTAAATGAAGAGATCTAGGCTTGTATTTATAAGTTTAGCAACTAATCCCAACCCAAGGTGAGTTAGAGTGTAGTTAGAGCCTGGAATGAGTTCAAACCTTACCTTAGTGAGTTAATTAACCCAAACAGAGTTAAAAGGTGTCAAATGATCATGATTAACAATGAATAGGCATATTGAGATATTTTTTGGATATTTAACAACTCATAAAAAGGTAATTATGAATTCCTAGGATATTTTTTGATTTTTTAATTTCCTTGTTGACAATTAATTTAATTTCTCATGGATTATTTAATTAGGAATTTGGTTAGGTTTTGCATGTTAATTAATTATTTTTAGTCATTTTAGGTTTTTGCAATATTTAAACTAATTGTGTGTACATTTTACCCCATTTAATGGTTTTATAATCCAAATTGTATTTTATGAAGCCAAATTTGAGATGTTTAGTGATTCTTAGACTTTATTTGTAAGTGTTGGTAAGAATCAATCTAAAGTCAATATGAAGGCATTAGCAGCCAATGTTAAGTGTCTATAGTTTTCCCCTATTTGGGAAGGCATTGTAAGCTATAAGCATAGTAATGTATTCTCAAAGATTGAAAATGTCATATATGCTTATGAATTCAATGGAAATGGATGAAATATAGGGTGCCCCCTTGAGGGAGAGGTTGGAAAATGGGTTGGTAAACAATCCCTCAAAATAAGGAAATGAGTGGACGAAATAGATGAAAATGATGGGGTGGAAAATATTAATTTTCCCATAGGTGATTATATTCAGTGGCATATGAAGCCACCCTAGTTAGGGCAAACAAAAAAATGATTTTCCCACAAGTGGTTATAATCATCAACATAGGTGGGATAAAAAAGGTGATGAGTTTCCCAAAGGTGGTTATAATCATTGAAAAATGCTTAAGGTAACAAGAGATTTATTTGCCCAAAGGTGGTTATAATTAGTTAAATGGAAAATAATGATTTACCCATAAGTAATTATAATTATTGGTAGGATAAAAACATACCCCAGTTGGGTAGAATAAATATAATTATTTTCCCAAAGGTAGTTATAATTATCAACTTTCAAGTTGGTGGAAAACCAATGATTTGGCCAAAGGTAATTAGAATCATTGGTAATGTAAGTGGGATGATATATAATGATTTGCCTAAAGGTGATTATAATCATTATACACTAATTATGGCAAACAAATGGGATGGTATACAATGATTTTACCAAAGGTGGTTATAAGCATTGTATCCCAATTATGGAAAACATGATATGAAATGATTATGGCAAACATGATATGAAATGATTATGGTAACCTACTAGTAGGGAGATGCTCCTTCGAACTGACAAGGAGGAACATTATTTTGGTGTTTTAATTACTCTATTTGAGATATGATTTGGATTAGATTAGGAATGTTAATGGTGTTGGTACTAAGGAGATATCATTACTGCATTTTCCATGTAGACTTTTTGAAGATGATTTTTTCTATAGCACATGATGGTAGGCATCATGATAGAACACCATGAAGACTTGGCCAAAATATGCTTAAAGATTGAATTTCAATCCAATACTCAATGGAAAATAATGAACAAATGATCAAAACCATGATGATAATTTTATTGTATGAATATGGATGGATTCAATAATATTACACAAGGAATCACCCAATGAATGCACATAGACTGAATCAAGGCACAACAAGAAAGAAAACAAATAGACAAACAAACAAACAAATATGACACCAAAGAAAGAAACAAAATAAAATAAAGAGAAGAAAAAAAACAAATAAATAATGGTTAGTCACATTATCAATACAAGCAACATGACACAAACAAAATGATGAACATTTCCCCTAGATGAGAAGAGAAACAAAACAAACAAACAAAAATGGGGGAATAGAAGAAAAGGAAGGGGGTGGCTGAGTTGTCTCCATATGCACTAGGTAAGTGGATGCTACCTACATAGTTCCATGGATTTAATATCTAAAAAAAACTTCTGGCCAAATGTAGTTCTCTCAGAAAATGGGACAAGAGAAAATGATGAGAAAGAAAACATGATTATTTTATATAAGAATATAGGAATGAACTCACAAAATGGTGAGAGCATGGAACAAGAGGGCAAATAAGGATGGGGAAACTAAATGGTAAGTGGTTTCTTGTGACTTGAGGGTTTCCAAAATCCTTAAGGCAAAGAAGTGGTCAATGTTTTTAGTTTTTTCTATAATGGTTTTACAAATATTTTTGTAATTTTCAAAGCATCTCAACTCGATCAAGAATAGAGATACTAAATGGTCCAAACTCACAAAACAGTGAGATAATTCAAATTAAAATTGCTTGTAAAATGGTGAGAGCATGGCTTAGGGGTGACTGAGTTAAATTCAACAAGTATTTAGTGCTTCTTACATAGTCTTAGGATGAGACCTCAAGTCACTATAGTTCTACCTTATAGTGGAAGAATCTCACTAATGTAGCAGTAGATTCAAACAAAAAATGCACAATTGGTATAATGGCATAATATGTCATAGGAATGGAAAGTTGGTACTTTAAGGCACAATAAACAAGTATTTACCATAGTTTTCCCATAGGTGGTTATAACTAAGAAATAACAACATTGATCAATGATACTAATTGAACCATAGGAAATTATAATTAGTAACATGACCATGGGACACTGATTTGCCCATAGGTAGTTATAATCATGCCCATAATGGGTATGAATAATGGAAGAAAAAATTAAGGATGCAAATGCTAAGCTTCTATCATATTGCTCTAAAATATATCCTCTATCTATAATTCTTGAAACAACTGATGAAATTGATTTGAATCTTCATGTTGAAAGCATAACTAAGAAAATAGAACTAAGGTCAAACAGGCTAGGTAGGGAGATTCAAAACAACATGGTTGATATAAAAGGTATGGTAGATGAAATGGTGGAATGGATAAGGGATAGAATGGTAGAATAGTATAGTACAAATAAGAATGTTAATACTATGGTACAACTTGAAACGGGCCTCATAGATAATACACGAGATCACTTAAGTGAAGT
Source organism: Torreya grandis (assembly GCA_037957365.1). NCBI lineage: Eukaryota > Viridiplantae > Streptophyta > Pinopsida > Cupressales > Taxaceae > Torreya > Torreya grandis. Next base: position 573,762 of record JARHVA010001236.1, on the reverse strand, counting down.
AGCGCTTGAGATGTATAATGTTCATAGGCTCATGAAGTTTATCCCCATATGTTGTAGCAAGAATATATAATCTAGTGCCATAGTTTACAATAATGATGAAAAGACCTACCCAGCTGGGCTTGAACTTACCTTTATGTTTCTTCTCAGTTGTGGTATTCTTTTGGTTCTATTTAAGAACAAGATTACCAATCTTGAATTCTATGTGTTTCACGTCCCAATTATATTGGCCATAGATTTAGTTATGATATGATTGTAGATGGTTTAATACAGCCATGCATTTCTCATCAAGTAACTCTAGTTCTTGCAATTGAGCTACCCGATAGTCTTTATCATCTAGGACATGCTTTAAAGAAATGCATAAAGAAGGTAACTCGACTTCAATGGGAAGAATGGCCTTAGTACCATAAATAAGTGAATGTGGAGTGGCACATGTGGGAGTGGTGATTGGTATGATATGCCCAAAATTCATGAAATATTTGAAGGTGAAAATCATGATTGTCATCATTGATAATATTTTTAAGGATGTTGATAATGGTTTTGTTAGATGCTTCTACATGGCCATTACCTTGTGAGTAATATGCTGTGGAAAGTGTTATTTGATTTTTTACTTGGCACATAACAATTTGACATATTTATTCTCTAATGATCCATCATTATCATATATAATGTCATAATGGATACCATAGTGGTAAATGAGATGATTAAATATGAATTTGAAAATTTTCTTTCTAGTCATATAAGTGAGGGGTATAGCTTCAACCCACTTAGTGAAATATTTTGTGGCAGTAAGGATATGTTTATGGATATCAAATGAGGTTGGGTTTATATTAATAATGAGATTTAGGCCCCATGTAGCAAATAGACATGGTGTCAGCAATCATTTTAGATTCTTGGTTGGGGCATGAATTAGATTGGTATGCCATTGACATTTATCACATATTTTGACATATGTAGTTGTATCTACTTTCATTATTAGCCAATAGTACCCAGTATGCAAGATATTTTTGGATATTAATAACCTATTGGTGTGGGCTCCACATACCCCTTCATGAACTTCCCATAAAACTAATGTAGATTCTACCAAAGTTAAACAATAAAGTAGAGTTCCATCAAAATTGTGGTGGTATAGGGTTGGTCTAAGTAAGGTATATCATGCAACATTGTGGAAAAAGGATTTGGATTATTTATGGGATAGGTTAGGTGGAATTGTATGGTCATGAAGATAGGTATATAGGTCTGAATACCAAGTAGAGTTGGGACTAATAATATTATAGATCATTATGATAGTTGAAGGTTCATGAGCTGATGCTAATAGATTTTCAATGAGAAATTAGTATTCTTTGGACATATTTATATGTTGAATAAATGATCTAATAATATCCATGGCATATTCTATTATATTCCTAACCCTTGATATATGTTTAAACTAGACATTGATAATTTTCTACTTGAGAGTGTTGACCATGGCTTTATATGGAACCAACTTGTCATTTTTTGTCTAAAAATGGTTTGTAACCTAATTGATGATTATCTAAGAATCACCATAAACATTTAGATGATGTATGCTCCATTTTACTACCTATCAAAGACTTGCAAAAAGTGATTCATATTTGGCCATGTTGTTGGTACAAGGAAAGTTGATTTTGAATGACTTATGGATAAGAGCCCCCTATGGAGTAATAAACAAAAGTCTTACCCCCAATCTATGTGTTGTGAATGATCCATAAAAATAAAGTTTCCAATTATACTCCTCAAGAGGTGTGTCCATGATGGTCATAATGGATTCATAAAAAAATTGGCATGTTAACGACTCTATATTTGCAAGGGGTGCTTCAGCAAGTTGATCTACAAGAACTTGCCCCTTGATGGTTTTTTAGTCAACATACTCTATCTCAATCTCACTGAGAAGCATGATCCATTTGGTGATGTAGCATTGTAAAGTTGTTTTAGATACTAGATACTTGAGTGGATCTACTTTAGAAATGACCATGGTCTTATTGTTAAACATGTAATGTCATAGTTTCTGAGCTACGAAGACCATAGCTAAATAAGCTTTTTCAATGGGTATATAATTGTGATCATATGTGAATAGTGTATGACTTAGATCGTACATGACATAATCCTTTACATTTTAATCATGTTAAACTATAAGTGGCCCTAGGGATTTATCTATGGTTGATAAATATAGAAGGAATAATTTTCCTAGCATAAGAGGTAATAAAACTGGTGGATTTGTAAGATAATCCTTTAGCTATTGAAAATCTTTTTGAGAATCATCATCCCAAAAAAATGTTACAACATTCATCAATAGGTATGTAAATGGGTGGAATTTTTTGACTAATTGAGATGTGAAACATCTAATAGATTGGATCTTACCCTACAAACTATAGATCTTCTTTAAATTGGTTAGTGGTAACATCTCTATTATGGTTCATAATTTGGATGGATCGATTTCAATGTGCTTGTGAGACATAATAAAGCCAATCAATTTGCCTGAAGTAACTCCAAAAATACATTTCTTAGGTTTGAGCCTATTTTTTATTCATGTAGTCTTTCAAATATTCTCTTCAATTTTACTGGATGATCAACCCTAGTCTTTGATTTACCTAGTATGCCATTGATGTAGTCTTAAACAATGTCATTCATCATATCATGAAATATGATGGTCATGGATCTTTGATAGGTGGCCTCAACATTTTTGAGACCAAATGACATAATTTGATAACAAAATATTCCCCACAGAGTGGTGAATGCTATTTTATGTTGGTATTCTAGTGTAATTCAGATCTAATTATACCCTAAAAATTAATCCATCAGTGAAATAATTTCATAACCTACTAGATTCAAATATCATTTCAATTTTTGGAAGAGGAAAGTTGTGCTTAGGCTAGGCCTTATTTATGTCTCTGAAACTAGTGTAGATTTTGATTCCTTCTAGTTTCTTGCTAACTGGTATAACATTAGATATCCACTCTGAGTAGTCAATTGGCCTAATGAATCTTGCTTCCAAGAGTTTTTCCAACTCTTTATTTACTAATAAAATAATTCAAGGATGCATCTTACACAATTATTTTTTCATAGGTTTGGCATTAGGATGTACCACAAGGTGGGGAACAACCAAGGTAGGATCCAAACTAGGCATGTCCAAATAGGCCCATGAAAATATAGCAATAAATTCCATCAATAGGGCTGTAAGGACTTCATGTTATTTCTCAATGAGGGATGTACCTAATTTGATCCATTTTGGGTCATCTAGAGTCCCAATGTTTAACTCTGTAGTATCCTCCACTAGAAGGGTCAAACCATTTTCAAGAATACTGGGCAAAGATTTAAACTAGTTTACAATGGTAGAGTCTATTAGGAATGGTTCCTTGAGTTCTTCTAGGCATGATGAATCATAATCCCTCAAGGGTAGGGATGTCCATGTAAAAAATATGGTTAGAAATTCCTAGATGATTTGATCAAAATATTACTATTCTTCAAGACTAAATTTGGACCCATAGGTAAGTTCATTGTTAGTGGTATCCTAGATGATTTAATCAAAATATTTTTGTTCTTTAAGATTAAACTCAGACCTATAAATAAGTTCATTTTTGGTGGTCTCTTGGTCTATATTTAAATAAGTTTGAACACCCACATCTAATAGCACTTGAAATAAGTTTTCACCACTAGTTTGGCCTTTATCTTTACTATTTTCCTAGTCCAAAAGTGCTTCAAAGAGGTTTTCACTTGGGACCTCAATGGTTTATTTAATTGTTTTTGGCTAAGGGTATTTACCTGAACTCCAAAATTGGCTTCATGATCTATCTTGATTGAGAACCCTTATTTTTGGTCTCTCAATGGAACATTGTCCCTAAGGCCTATAAAATCACAAAAAGCCTCATCATTTTGGAACTCATGAATTGGCACCTTAGATTTTTGTTGGCCCTAATCTATCAGTTGGGTATAATATAATGGAAGTGGATTATGGAAAATAACCAGTTGAAGGTTACAAATAGCATCAGTGTCAAACAAATTGGTATGGTCTAGGTCATCAAAAGGGGTATGATTAGACTCTACTTTTCTACTGGCATCATCATCACTAGTCACAGGTAATGAAACTCAAAAAATATATGTGGGGTCACGCCTAGGTGATTTAAGTCCAAGTTCATAGGTTTCTTTATAATGAGTCATAGAAATTGGCTCAAGTGTTCCTTGTTGATTATGACTGAGGCCTCGTCATTCATAATCTTGGTTATCCATAATCTAATTAGGAATAGGGTATTTGGAATTTTTGTAACATTTAGTCAATTTGTCATTATACAACCATGATTCATCACCTTCAAGAGGGTCTTATTCTTGGCTAGAGGCTAATATAAAAGTGACAGGTGTTACATGATGAAAATGACCTTTACCATTTCTTTGCCATTGCATGAGTGGTTTGGCTTTTGGTCTTACAAAGGAATTTGGGTTCTATGGAAGCTTTGTAATGTGAAAGGTGTTGTGGGTCAAATAATCTCCTAGGATATTGGCTAAGATGGTCTAAGTATTGGATATTTCATGAGGCAACATGTGAAAAAGTGAATCAAGGGTATCAAGGTCAATAAAATTGGCCTCTAGTGAATAAACAAGTGTTGATTTCCCCTTATCCATCTTGGCCATTAGATTCATGTCAAAATATTAGTTATAGATTTTGAACTTGGCCTCTTAATGTTTACAATGCTCGTATGGATGCAAAACTCCTAGAATAGTAACCTCCAACCTGAATGAGAGAACTTGATACATTGGTGTAATGTCTATGGGATTGCATGAAGCTCATGTATTCAAGGTCTACCTAGAAGCATATTATATGATAGATCAAGATTTAACATGACATAACATATTGTCAGTCAAGGGTCTAATGAAAATTGATAAGCTAATGGTGCCTTGTGATTCTCATTCTTCATTGTCATAGGCTTTGATGGTGATTGTTTCTACTTGGAGATCCATTATCATATACCCAAGAATCTTGTTGAGCTTTAGAGACACAATGTTCAAACTTGATCCATTGTTCATGAGGACACACTTCACTTTGTTCTGCATTATGTAAACTTCAATGTAAAATGGGTTATTATGAAGTGGGCCAAGGGATGACATATCACTTTGGTTAAAGCTTAATTATTGGCCTAGAGCTAGATGTCTAACCAATTCTTGAAATTTATTAGGGGATATGTCATTAGGAGCTTTGTATTAGCCAAAAAATTTCATCAATATGTTTTTGTGGATAGTATTATTAGTGTAGGTTTTTATTTTTCCCTATTTATTAATTAGGGAAATTGTATTTCTTGTGCATACATGGAGTTTTCCTACATTTGTGGGATAGGCTAGCTTATGTGGAGGTGTGTGTCATAGATGTGTCATAGGTGTCATAATAATGTCATAAGTAACTCCCTTGATGGGAGTTACTTCTCTATTCTTAGCACCTTGTCACCACCTTTCATGGAGGAGTTACATTCTATTCTTAGGGTGCTTTGTCCACCTTTTGTGGAGGAGTTACGTACTCTCCTTTTTGTATTCCTCACTTTGGCCATCTCATGTTAATCAAATTTTGGTTTTCTCCATTTTGTCTTGTGCAATTTATCTTATTGTGTTATTTTCAAATTGTCTTGGCATCTATGTGGTGTGTACTTGTTCATCTTGTGTGATCACGTCTCCATTGCACTCGCATTATCTAGATTTTGGCAACAACTCCAATATGGTATCAGAGCTAACCTGGTAATCTTGTGTGTGATTATGCTTTTAGCTTATTTTGAAATCAAGAGGGGTGGATTTATCTTTATTTTTTTATTCTAGATTTGGTCTAAAATAAAAAAATATGTCAATATCATTTATGGAATCCTTGGCCTTTGGGCATCTTGATTGATTTGTTGTGGCTTCATAAGGCAGAGGAATTTTTTTTGTCATTTTTGAAAAAAAACTCTACATTCTGTTTGTTGTTCTTGGATGCCAACTTTCTCTGCATTCTGTTTGTGTGACTCCAGCTTGAAAAAAGAGGTGAGGACTGCCTAGACTAGGCGCTGCCCAAACCAGGCGCTGCCCACATCAGTTGTTGCCCAGTCCGTACAATGTGCTAATTTTCTACTTCAGTCTAGGCACAGCACTTCTAAAACTCTATGCCATGCTTATGCAGACCCTCAACTAACTTTTTTGTTTGATTCAGTCCTCTCTACCACTTTCTAGCAATTAGCAGCAGAGGGAGGTGCCACAGTCATTTCCAGCCACGCCTAGCAGTGCTACAGCGTCTAAATCTATAGTTTTTTTGTAAAACAAATTAGCTTTTGTACCTATCTTCTGATCTTTAGTTTTATCACTTCTGCTAGGTGCCATCAGGCCATACAACCAGCAAGTCTGCTTTGTTTTTTTGTCTTTTATGCTGCAAATCTGGACTGCTATTTTTTTCATGAAAAAGGTGCCCTCTTCTTGTTTGGTGTCCCATGTGGACCCTTAGTTGCTTGTCCTTTCTGTCCATTCTATCTTTAACTTAAATTGTTTAGTGAAATTTGATTTTTCAAAACAAAAATTAGTCAATTTGACTGAGTATTCAGTTTTTTAGACAGTTTGGTATTTTTGGGGGTTTTCAATTAAAACTTGTATCTTTGCCTATCGAAGACGAAGGGTGAGGCCCGGGTTGGCAGGAGGCCAATTCCCCCTCACAAATACCTTTTTTGGATTCCTCATTTCATGCCGAATCTAATGAGTGGTTGGAAGACCACTTTATCTCCCCATAATAGGCATTTTAAAAATGTTTTAGTGCTTTTTTTGCAAAAACACTAATTTATAGGAAAATTGTAACTTTAATATCTTGCAAACGATAGCTCGATTTTGGGTGCTATTTTTTGTAAAAGTTATTTTAATTAAATTATCCATAGTGTAGAATTGTTATTTTTCAAAAATTCACTAGTTTATAAAGTTCCAAAAATTTTGGTCTCTCGGGACGCATTTTTGACTGAGTCCGATGTCCTGTTTGCTTTAGTCTTGCACTGATTGCTCTAAGACACATTTTTGGCTGAGTCCAACATCTTTTGAGAATGAACTTGTATATTTGGGTGGGCTCAATATTTCAAGGGGGTGTGATTGATTTTCACAACTTGCTTTCATTCTCCTTTCTGCATACATTCACAACTTGCAATCAACACAACTTCACCTAAATTTAGCAAAAAAATGGATTCTTTTGAAATTAAACCCCTAACACTTTTCAACTATCATGAATGGAAAGTTAAAATATCAATCATTCTTAGAAGCAAAAGGTTTTATAGGATCACCATGGGTACAAAAGTAGAACCCAACACAAATGCTGAAAAGGTCAAGTGGTACAACCATAGTAATGAAGCCTTTGGATTACTGAGCTTGTCTATGTCTCCAAAACTTCTCTTCCACTTAGAATCCTCCCAAACTACTAATGACATATGGGACACCTTAGAAAAGTTGTTTGGGAAGCTTGATGAGATGAGAGGTCAGAAGCTCAAAAATGAACTCATAAGTCTAAGTCCTAGCAACTTTGAAACCCTACAGGACTTCTTCACTAAGTTTAAGGCCCTTAGATTGCAATTGAAAGAGTGTGGGATAGAGAAGAAAGATGATCAACTCATCCTTTCTATTGTTGTAAAGTTAGGTTCAAGCTATTCAGTCTTTGTCTCCACTTTCCATGCCATAAAAAGTGCCCTTGGCACTACATGGAAAATGCCTTCTTTGGATTCATTCATTGCTGACTTGACTAAGGAGCAAGATAAGCTAATTCAAATGGTCACAGTGAAGTATACTCAACCCCAAGCTTTGATATCTGGAAATGGTAAGGACAAGACTTCAACAAAGGAGAAGAAGAAAAAGAATAAGGACCAAGAGAAGAAGAAAGAAAACAATAATCCTGCCAAAAACAACACTAAGTCTTCATCCTCCAATGCTAAACCTAAGAAGGAGAAGGTTAAGTGTGCCTATTGTAAAGAGATAGGGCATGATTAACACAAATGCATGAAGAAACAAATAGATCACCTAACTCATCTTCTAGAGAAGAACAACATAGGTGTTCTTGAGTCCATCAAGTAGAATTCATCTACCCAAGATTCTACTAAGGCAAAAGGCAAGGGTAAGGAGAAAGAAAAGGGCAAGGCCCTTGTAGCAACTGCAGCTTCTACATCATCATGGGTCATCAACTCGGGTGCTTCTCACCACATGGGATCTTCACTAGTTGACTTTTCATCTTTAGAGCCTTGTAGCATGACTTCAATTAGTTTGGGTGATGACACATCAGTTTCTGCTACAGGGAGAGGGTTAGTTGAAATGGAAGGAGGAATATTCAACAATGTTCTAAGTGTTCCTTCTCTTTCAACCAATCTCCTATCAATGTACCAAATCACTCACATTGGTTAGGGCATGAGAGTTGAGTTTTCACCAAATTCAATGTCTATCAGGGAGTTGCATAGTGATACTATAGTGGCAGTGGGAAGGGCAAATCACCAAGCCAGGTTATACACCTTCTCACATTTTGCATCAGATTCTTCTCCAATAGCATTGTTGACTCATTTAGATGGAGTTAGCAAATTATGGCATGAGCGGTTTGGCCACCTTAACTACCACTACCTTGAGCAACTTTGCAAATATGACATGGTCATTGGCTTGCCTCGTGTCCAATTCTCAAAAGGACTTTGTGAGGGGTGCTCCCTTGGGAAGCATCCTGAAGCAAAATTTGACAAAGGCAAAGCTTGGAGGGTTTCACAACCTTTGGAGTTAGTCCATAGTGATGTATCGGGACCCTTTCCCAAACCATCTTTCATAAGGGCCAAGTACATCCTCACTTTCGTTGATGATTTCTCTAGGTACACTTGGATATATTTTCTCAAATAAAAGTCTGAAGTGTTTACAAATTTTTTAGACTTCAAGGCTCTTGTTGAGAAATAGAGTGAGAAATCCATCAAGGTTCTTCAAATTGATAATGGAGGGGAGTATGTCAGCATCAGGTTTGAGCAGTTTTGCACCATAGAGGGGATTGATTTGCAACACATAATCACTTACAGTCCTTCACAGAATGGGGTTGCATAATGCAAGAATAGGTTCTTGAAAGAGATGGGTAGCTATATGATTCACTCCAAATCCCTAGCACCATAGTACTGGGCCAAAGCCATCAATTTTGCTTACTACATTCAGAACAGGGTTTCTCACAAAGCTTTGAAAGGGATAACACCCTTTGAAGCTTGGCATAAAAGGAAACCTAATGTTTAGCAACTTAGAGTTTTTAGATCCCCAACCATGGCCTACATTTCAAAGAAGAAATGCAAATCTATGGAACATCAGTCCAAGCCTTGCATCTTTATAGGATATTTGGATGGTATTAAGGGATATCGCCTTCTATATTCAGTCACTCATGAGTTGTTCATCGAGAGAAGTGTCCATTTTCAGGAGAGTCCTAGAGACTCAACACTTGACACTTCTTCTCCCTCATCGGATCTAATTTTTCATGATGATTCCTCATTTGATTCAAATCAGCCACAACAGGGTCTTGAGCCAGAGACATCATCTTCTTCTTCGAGTTCTAATAGTGAGGATAGTAATGAAGAGTCATCCACCTCTAGTCACTTAGAGGATGAGGAGTTAGCACCTGACTCACCCACTTTTAGGCCACTTTGGGCCAGATAGACACTTGAGAGTGCTGGCACTTGGGTAGGAGATCCAGTAGATGCTAGATGTACTAGGGGGATTTTTAGAGAGATCCACATGCCTTCTTTGCTTCAGTTTTGGATCCACAGACCTTTCGAGAGGCATCAGGGGTACCTAAGTGGGATAATTCTATGGAGGAATAATATTATTCCTTAATAAAAAATCACACTTGTGATTTTATTTCACTTCTTAAGGGAAGAAAGATGGTTTGATGTAGGTGGATATATCAGACCAAGTTTGCAACAGATGGGTCAGTTGATAAGTACAAGGTGTGATTGGTCACCAAGGGTTTCTCACAGGTGGTAGGCATTGACTACTCAAAGACCTTTGCACCCATTTCAAAGATGAATTCTATTTGACTCACCTTGGCTATTGCCACAACACATGGTTGGGATGTGCATCAGATGGATGTGAAGAGTGCCTTTCTTCATAGAGACCTAGAGGAAGAGATCTACATGGAGTAGCCACTAGGATTTGTTCAAGATTCTTCCTTAGTGTGTAGACTTAGGAAATCTATCTATGGCCTCAAATAGGCCCCTCAAGGTTGGTATGCCAAGATGGATTCCTTCCTTCTCATAGCAGGTTTCTCTAGGTGCCATTTTGATCCCAATGTCTACTTCTTATGGCAAGATGATTAGCTCTTGATTTTGGTTCTATATGTTGATGACCTTTTGATCACCGAGAGTTCTTCATCAGCTATTTCAGTGGTGAAGGCATCTCTCTAGGATAGATTTGACATGACAAACTTGGGTTTGTTGCACTATTTCCTTGGCATCGAGATCTCACAATTAGATTCAGGGATTTCTCTTACACAACCTAAGTATGCTCTTGACTTATTAGCTCAATTTCACATGGCTGATTGCAAGCCATCTCTGACTCCCTTTCTCTTAGGAGTCAAGCTTGAGGCTGATTGTTCTTCACCATTGGTTGATGCCACTCAGTATCGATAACTTGTTGGTATTCTCATCTACTTGACTCACACCAGGCCTGACATTTCATATACAGTGGGACTTGTCTCCAGATTCATGTAAGAATCCCATGAGTTGCATTGGAAAGCAGCTAAGAGGATCTTGCATTACATACAGGGTTCACATAGATACATGATTCATTATAGATTTGGTACAGAGGTTGACTTGGTTGGATATATAGATTTAGACTAGGTTGGCGATTCACAGACTCACAAGTCCACTTTTGGTTACAGTTTCTCTCTAGGTTCTGGTCCTATCAGTTGGTCTAGCAAGAATCAAAATGCTATTGCTATATCATCCATAGAGGCAGAGTATAGTAGAGCTATTAATGCAACTACTGAGGCTATTTGGATTCAGGGGATACTTTTTGAGTTTTGCATTCCTATCAGGTAGCCCACCATCATTTATTGTGATAACCAGAGTACCATTCAGATTTGTAAGAATCTAGTTCAACACCAACATACCAAGCACATAGAGATTCACATGCATTTCATTCGGGAACTTATTCATAGTCAGGTCATTGACTTGATATTTTGCTAGTCTTCGGAGTAGGTTGCAGACATCTTCACCAAACCTTTCACTGAGATCAAGTTCATTCATCTACGATCTCTTCTTGGGGTGCGGTCCACATCTACAGTAACATTATCTTTAGGGGGCCTTATAGCCTCTTCATTCTTTTATGTCTCTCTTTTGGGGGGGAGTTTTTTCCTACGGGTTTTCTCCTTTTCTCTATCTTATGGGAGATTTCATCTGTACATGGGTACCTCATCAGGCCTAGTTGCCAGGACCCATTTTATATTTCCACACTGCCCACCTAAGTTGCACTTATGGGGGGGGGTATTAGTGTAGGTTTTTATTTTTCCCTATTTATTAATTAGGGAAATCATATTTCTTGTACATACATGGAGTTTTCCTACATTTATGAGATAGGCTAGCTTATGTGGAGGTGTGTGTCATAAATGTGTCATAGGTGTCATAAGAATGTCATAAGTAACTCCCTTGATGGGAGTTACTTTTCTATTCTTAGCACCTTATGACCACCTTTCATGGAGGAGTTACATTCTATTCTTGGGGTGCCTTGTCAACCTTTTGTGGAGGAGTTACTTACATACTCTCCTATTTGTATTCCTCAATTTGGCCATCTCATGCTAATCAAATTTTGGTTTTCTCTATTTTGTCTTGTGCAATTTATCTTATTGTGTTATTTTCAAATTTCTTTGGCATTTATGTGGTGTGCACTTGTTCATCTTGTGTGATCACATCTCCATTGCACTCACGTTATCTAGATTCTGGTAACAACTCCGATAAGTATACATATGCAACAAATCTAATATGGAGATTTATCTCGATGTCTTTTGCAATTATTCCATAATGTCAAACATCTTTTCTTGCATAATGTTAAATGGATTTTTCCTAACTAGAATGGGTGGTGGTATGATGGGTGAGGTTGAAAATAGTTATGATCTTGGTATGGTAATCCTGAATTGCCAAGTTGTGATTGTACAATCAAGATTAGTACAAGACCATTATTTCTAACAAATGATGGTGGAGGCAGATTAGATAGGACAAGTCTCAGTTGTCAGTGCACTTTTGTGTGGTCATGGGATAATGATGAGTTATCAATATAAGGTCCAAAAATTAAAATCTATTCTTGTTGGTTTTCTTGTATGTAGTCCTAGGTTAAAGAAGGATTATCGACATGGATTGGTTGATTCGATAAGATTAGTATTAGTCTTGTCTGATTGGTACTTAGTCTTGGATTAATGAAAATGGTATTAACATGACCTCCTATAATATGGCCTATAACCATGCTGTAGTCATGTGAAACTGCATGGTAGGTCTATTAGTTGTTGGCATCATTTTGGACTCAATTTTGTCCATTATTATGGCATTATTGGTTTTGATGTTGATTTGGGTGGTTCTATTGATTCTGCCTTGGTTGTTAGTACTATTTTTGTTGTTATCCTAGTCATTATTATTGTTTTGGGTTATTATGTTGGGGAAAAGGATTATGATAAATGCCAAGGTTTTTATTAGAAGTAGAAGCTTCATGATCCAATGTGATCTCTCCATTTTCCAACATATTCTCAATCACATGTTTAATTTACACACAATGATGCAAATTATGGCCATTGACCCGATGATACTCATAGAACTCATTTGATATGTACCAATCTAGATAGGTAGAGTCTTCAAAAAAGTGCTTTAGAATAGGCCATTTAATCAAATTAGCTTTAGTGAGCTTGTAAAACATAGATTTAAGGGGTTCTCCAAGGTTACTAAAGACATGATGAGTAGGCACATTTCTCATTGGAGGATGGTTTTTCAAAGGCATAGGTTGCTACATTTATTGCACTAGTCTATTTTGTTACACTTGTGTTTATTGTATTTATTGAAGAGTTTGTTGGTTATGAGTTATGTGCATATGAGGCATAAGTTGTGCAGATGGTGTTTTCACCATTTGGACACATCATAACTCTATTAATACATTCCTTACAACATTATTGTTGTGATTAAACTCTTTAGGTTTGTCATAATTATTGGTCTAGGTTGGTTGCAACACTTATACTTGGACTTGGTTCTAATTTTGGCCATTGTTATGATTTTGGTTCTGGATCAAATTTAATGAGGTTAGTTTAATGATACATTTATTAATAAGGGATATTTTGATCAATAATCCTTTGTTAATGATCTCTTTAAAAGTATGCATGCAATGTAACTCCAAATTGTAAGATATATCACTGTGTAGATTTTTGGTAAACATAGTGGCTAGTTGCTTTGCTGATAGACTATGGGTGAATCATCTTGAAAGGGCTCTCCATAACTATAAATAAATTTTGGAACTTTCAATTAACTTTTATTTTACTCATGTCAAATATACCAATGAAATTTTGTGCTCAAGATTATAAGAGAAGTATTACACAAACTTGTCCAAAAGATTGCCAAAATCATATACTAAATTCTTGGGAAACTTCATCAAACCATTCCAATTCTTATGCTGCTAGGATTATTGGAAATAAAAATAAAAGGTATATATCACTATAGGCCACTAGCTCGCATACAACAAATAATTCCATCAAATGGGCCTTGGGGTCACCTTTCTCCTTGTATTAGTTAAACTTTGGTTGATCGTACACTAGAGGAAATGGTATATGCAAGTAATCCATGTTGAAAGGGTAAGAACACATGTCATCCAACTTGAAAATTTTAGTCTATTTACTTTCTTGAATGAGGTAAATTATATCCTTCATTTTTTATAATTCTTATGTGAGCAAATTAATGGGATCATTAGCCTGAAGTGGAGGCTGTGCAGTCACAAGTGGATTATTTTGATCAAGGTAAATTAAGGTATTTGATAGGGAATGTTGGATTGGTTAGGGAATTAATAAGGAATATGTATACATGGATTAGGGTATAATTATTTAAATTACATGTATTACAGTGTGATATTCTAGTTGGGATTGGGTATGTAGGCTTGGTTTTAGGAATACCACACTTGGGATAGAGGAATATAGCTATACTATGCCTATTGAGGTTTAATAGGGACATGATGTTGACAAGTCATACCTTGTTTATTGAGCATAACTTGTGAAACAAGGCCCTTCCATTGAATTTGTGGCACATTTGGAATGAAAGGCAATTATAACCTAATAGGTACTTATGGAATGTTAGAACATCTTGGTTACATAAATCCCTATTAGAAAGTGGATTTATGTTGGAGATTTAGAGTTTTTACATTGACCAATACTAGTAAATTATTGATTAGATATCATCTAGTTTTGGATCAACATGTTAGTTTGAAATTGAAGAGGTATGTTCTCTACAAGCTAGTGAGGTAGAACATTGATTTCCCCTTATTGAGGTGGTAATATGTTTTGCCTCTATTGCATGGGTACATTGGATGGTACCTATTATTATGGAATTTTACTCATCACTTATTGGGGTAGATTAAGATTCATCACATTTTATTGTGGCATGGCACTATTCATTTGTTGACTACTTAATCCTTGATGTTATATGCTTGAAGAAGTAGTTGGTTGAGGATTAGAGGTAGTTGGATGAGTTTGAGAAGTATAAACTCCCACCCCTTAAGTTTTTAGACCACTGTGGTATTATTTAAAGGCATATTTTGTTATTGACTATTTATTTGTGCACTAACACCACTTTGGTTGAAATTGGATGTTACTTGCGTATTGTCCACTATATTTGACTCACTATTCTACATAGAAGCATAAGACACTTCCTTGATAGTTGGGGTACTAAACATGTTTTTTGCTAAGGTAATTTATGTAACTGGGTCTAAACCCTAATTTTATTAACTTGTCAACCCAAGTAAGACTCCTTTTGAAGGAACTAACTTAATAAGAGGTGCATTTAACATGGCCATATTATTAAAGTTACATGCTAAGTTTGATATGTTTGGTATGTTGTCTGCATTTGAATAAAGTGGTCCTCCATGAGGCCCTTTTATGTGATAAGCATACGTGGCTCTTGATATGGCATCAACATAATGTAATTAGGGTTAATATAATAAGACTATTCATTGTTCTAATTGTAAGACATGTCATAATGCCCTCTTACTAGACTTAGAAAGTTTTCATGCCCTACTTCTATGGCTCTATTAGGATCATACACTGATATCATTGTAACATAATAATAATGATGTTGAACTTATTCCATAACCAATGATATGCTAGCCAGATATTGGGTTGTATATAAGTAGTCTTGATCTATGTATGGAGGTGTGCTAACCAAATAATGGGCCAAAAGATCTTGACTCTATTCCCTTATTTGAGCATTATATGGTGGATAAGAACCCATCTCCCAAACATCTTATTTATAAGGGTATTGAAAAAAGTCCTCTTGTGTGATAAAATTTCCATCTCTTAGATTATAGATGAATCCACTACATGTATAGTGAGACATGGTTAAATCAATGGCAAATGTTTCACAACAAGATGAGGTTAGAGTTATAAAAACTTTGAAAAGCTATGTCTAAAAAGACAAATATGTTCAAACTAGGTCTAACTTGGTTAAAAGAATGGAGTTGTATCTCCAAAAAGGCATATTCAAATATTTGGTAAAAATAGTATAACATCAAATGTCTAACATTAAATGTCTCACACAAACAAGGTCAAGTGGATGAACTAAAAATAATATGCCAAAAATCTAGGTCCAAAGATGTTAAAAATAGGTCTAAACTAGGAAAGGTAAAAGTTGCTAGGTCTTTTGGCCAAATGTAGTGTCTAAAGCTAGGCTCAAACAAGGCATGTGATAGTACTCTTGGCCAAACTTTGCATCAAAATATAGAATTGAAACAAAGGGATGATTTTAATATAATAAACTTGGAACATTTTGGCATAAACTAGACACTTGATTCTAGACATAAACATGATCAAATTAGTATAAGGCCCTAAACAAAAGGTATTTGAAGATAGACTAATTCTCTCAAATAAAGGCATAAACAATATAGTTCTTAAGTTTTGGGTAGAAAATTAACCTAAGTTACACAAACCAAAAGAGAAATATCTATGTATTGGCCCTTACGAGATGAGTCCTAAATAGAAATCAATCAATGTTTGGATCCAAACTTGTAAAATTTAATTAAAGACTCAAATTAAGAAAACATAGGATTCATTGAAAAATAATCTAGGTAAATTTGAACAACATGATTTCACTAAAACAAAGATCCCACAAGACACATGTGATTGGTTTAAATTATGAAAAATTAAACACAAGGCAAGACAAGTCTATTGAAATAATTTGAGTAGTGTAATAGTGTTGGTATTCTCAAAATGTGTATTAATGTTTTATTTTCAAATAATTCTAAGGCTTAAACTTGAATTGATTTGGGTAGTGTAACATTACCTATTTCAATCAAGTGACACACTAAATGTTTTTGACACAAATTCTAAGTTTTAACTCAAAATCATGATGTGAAATGGATAACATAACACCTCCTCAAACAATGGAGTAGTGTAGAAAAACAATCTCATTTATGATGTGGTATAACAAACAAAGTTTTAGACATAAAACACCAAGAAATAAAGGAATAAATGACAAAATATAACTAAGTATAACGTCTTAGATCCTATCAAGGTGTGGGAAGTGGGGTTGATTAAAATTTACAATTTAAGACCATCTAGATTGGTCCCAAGTGTGGCTAACACAAGAGAAACATCATGTCAATTGAGTTCATACCAATCAAATTATCATTTAAGTGTCTATTCCTTTACATGATGATTCCATCCATGAACTACTTAGTGAAATCCCCTAGTTGACCAGACCTGACTTAGGCCTTCATTACAAAAGGATAAGTTAGCTATTCAACCCCTAGCTCTCACAATATATGTACCCTAATTTGTATACCTAACCATGGAGTGGGGTTAAAATGCTATCAAGAGATGAATCCCTAGGTTATTTCTTCCCTACATAACTCGTGAGAGGCAATGACACCCCCTTCACAAGCCAAATTTCATGAAAAGAAAAGACAAGTGGAAAGACTTTAAGGTTACTTTTAGATCACCCAAACCATATAAGTTTTGGGGAGAGCCTAGACAAGTTTCTTTCCATGCCTTGGATGAAGGCAAAAATTCAATGAAAAGGTTTTTTTGGTCATCCAAGTTCCCTATAGGGGATGGGGGAGATCATACATGCGTTATTCATTTTGTAAAATCAAACACACAATTTTAAATAAACATTTTCAATGAATCATGATTGAAGTAAGTATAGGTTTTAGGCACCAAATTGAAATGTGTGATGAAGTTCTTTACTTGGACCCTTAGATTAAGTGAAAAATATTGAAATAATTTTATAAAACAACTTAAGAAAAATCACTTAGTTAATTTTAAGCCCAAAACCCAAATGTTCAAGATTTAGCCTAAGTTCATTTTTAAACATAAAAATAAGTGTTTAATACTTAAGCATTCATTTTAAGCATACAAAATGAAGTGTTTTTAATAATTAGCCATTATAATTCCTTTTAAACACCAGAAACCAAATGTTTAAGATTTAACATGTTCATTTTAGCACTAAAATGAAGTGTTAATGACTTAACTAGTTCTTTTTAGGTACCCACAATAAAATGTTAAAACCATTTAAACTAGCAAATTTGTGTTTAAATCAAGCCTTGGACCAGTAATGGCTAGATAGTCTCCTTCTACTTTGAATAAATTTTAATTGTGAGTAAATGAACTTTGAAAAAATATATCTTAGGTTTTTATTTTGAAAACACACTGACCATGATCGGTCATAACTAATCGATGTCAGTTACTATGTTATCAATGTCAGTCGGTCTCAAAGAGAAATGATGTGGTAGTAAAGGACTGACACTAGTTGATTAGGACCAATCTCAGTCACCTATAAACCTGAAGGTAAAACCACATAAGATTAAAATGTTAGGTTAGCTCAAAAGATGATAAAAAATCTTCAAAACTAGCAACACAAGGAATAGACACAAAGTATAAATAATAATAAAATCAAAAAATCAAAATTTGGACTACTAAAAAGATTCAAAATCAAATCTTTATAAACTATGTTTTAACATACATACCGACTGATGATGGTCATAGAGAACCAATCTTAGTTAGGAAGAACTGATGATAGTTTGGTAGAACCAATGCCGATTAGGCTTGATTGATGTTGGTCTTTGTGTAGATGTGAGTTAATTCAAGAATTAAAAATATGGAAAAATTAAGGATAAACTATAATTTTGATGATATTCAAGCTTTTATTTGTCAATTTTTGAGTTGCATATTCACCTCCTTGCTATGTGGGGTGCTCAATGTCCCACTAGTCATGCCCTTTATGATCAAGGAATCCAAGAAGGGTGATTAGATCATGTGTTAGAAGAAGTAAGAAAACTTGAATAAAAACACACTAACATGCATAACACTTACTTGCCTAGATCATAAGGGGAAGATTAGTGGTCAAAAAACAAATGATAAAGCACAACTAAAATACAAATAAATATAAATTCCTTCCCTTCCTTGAATGCTCCAAATTATGTGTTTATTTGTCTTGCTTGGCTTTTGCCCAAGAAGTCTTTAGAAAATGGAGTTATGTGGCTCCTTATTTCCTTATAACCATTGTTTGGCTCATGCTTACTTGATGTATCTTGATTGATTGGCTTATAATTGTGGTATTATAACACTATTGTCATGCAATATTTCTCTAAAACAAACATTAACATTACTATGCTCAATCTCTCTTAAATGAAGATGTTTAGGCTTGTATTTATAGGTTTAGAAACTAACCCTAACCCAAGGTGAGTTAGAGTGTAGTTAGAGCTTGTAATGAGTTCAAACCTAACCTTAGTGAGTTAATTAACCCTATTAGAGTTAAGAGGTGTCAAATGGTCATGATTAACAATGAATAAGCATGTTGAGATATTTTATATATTTGACAACTCACAAAAAGGCAATTATGAAATGCTAGGATATTCTTTGGTTTTTGAATTTCCTTTTTGATAATTCATTTAATTGATCATGGATGATTCAATTAGGCATTTGATTGGGTTTGGCATGTTAATTAATTTTGTTTAGGCATTTTAACATTTTTCAAGATTTGAATTGATTGTATGTGTGCATTTTTCCCCATTTAATGGTTTTATAAGCCAAATTTTATGAAGCCAAATTTGAGATGTTTAGTGATTCTTAGACTTGATTTGCAAAGGTTGGTAAGAATCAGTCTAAATTTTGATATAAATTCATTTGTGTCAAAATTTATGTGTCTACAAAATTATGTGGCACCATCTCTTGAGCCAAGGACCCAAGGGTATTCAAAAATCAATGCCAAAGTCCTTAGGAACTAGAGGTCCCATGATGATGTGATGTGGCATCATTGTGGGGACATGGGAACTTAGGCCATATGTGTAGTGACCAAGAGACCCCAAAGACCTACATGGATATGATCATGCCATGTGGCACAATCATAGTGACCTAGGCTAGATATAAGTCTTAAGGAGGATTGGTTTGTAGATAGATCTTGGCTCAATGTGATGGTGCCATGTGAAATCATCACTTGAACTTGAGTCTAGTGGATGAAGAATGAAAAAAATCCCATATGGGAAAATAAATATTGGTGAATCCTAAATGAAGGACATGTGGTAGGAAATTGATGACCCAAGAGTAGAAGTAAAGGCCCATGTGGTATAGGAAGAAGTTGGAAAGGATCTAAATGAGATTGGTGAACTAAATCAACCTACCAAGTCATCTTGAAATCCCAAAGACTTAAAATTGATGGACCTTATATCCATCAAGGACTAAAAAACTTATAATTCAAATTTTAGTTTAGAATAAATGGTGAAGTTTGAAATAGTATAATTAGCATGGTGAACAAAGATCAATGTAAAGTCCTAAAGACTTCAATGCAGGGTTGAGATACTTGAATGCTAGGATGGTTGATGACATTAAATAAATAATGGTAGTCACATGAAAAATAAACCAAGAACACAAAATACAAATAAAAAATAATGGATTAATGGAAAAAACTTGAGAGTTTGAAAAGGGGCATACAAAATTGAGTAGTATCTTAAAGAAGCATGAGTTTAACTTAAAAAAGCATGGCTTGAGGAAAATCTACCAAAGTTTCAATATAATCCCAACCACACTCTCCAATTATCAATTAATATTTTTAACTATAACAATAGTGGGAAATAAAAATTTCAATTGAGATATTTTGGACCTACGTGTCTATATAAAGTCAGCTCATACATTATAGTAGGGGATGGATCTTTGTGAATTGTAAGAGAGACATAGAGAACCAAACAATTTATTTTTATGATGGTTTTGCTTCTCTACTTTTCCAAGTTTTACTATTGTTGAGGTAAAATTTGTAGCTAGATGATTATATGGACTCAAAACTTTAGTAAATTAAAATGGAAAATATTGATATTTGAAGATTGTTGGGATTGTATGTGGGCATTTTAATACGCATGTTATATTGTGGTTGTGCCCCTTTCCTTATATATTTTCCCTTCCCTATACTTTTGAATCATCTTTAGTTGGAGTTGTTCTAGGTATAACTCAACCAAATATTGGTCTAATAGAGTTCATTCCATCAGATGTATCATGTTAATCTTCATGAGATCAAGATATTTTTAATTACTCTTGCTCTTTTGAATTTTAGTTTTATAGTAATTTTAGTTTAGATCTTGGTCATAAATGAATTAAATATAAATTTTAATTCTTTTCTTGTTGATTTTCATGTTCTATTTACCATCTTTATAAATTTTTTATATTCATGCACCTAGCAAACTAGTAGAGAAATCAGTTGTGCCTTTCCTATGCAAATCTTAGAAAGTATGATTTCTATTTGAGGTTGAAACCTGCAAGTATTATCAAGAATGTATCTATAATATTAAATAATTTATTAATAAAAGCAATTTGCACCTTAATTTTTAAAGTAGGTCCCTTAAAAATAATAATCTACATTAACCAACTTAGTGAAGACCATTATACGAAGAATTGGTACATTTAGACATTAGGGAAACATTTTTTTCATGGGATATTATTCCTTTTAGGAGAGGAAGGGATTAAAAACCTCTCCCTATGTGACAAAACATGGATCAACATACTTGGCACTAGAACGAGGGTCATGAACCATAAGTTAAGCTTACAACCAAAGTTTGAACTAAGACCTTTTTAAAACCTTTAATTTAATAAGGATAAACCATCTCTTAATCTATAAAATAGAAGGATAAACACTTGATCAAAGTGTAATTGGGATATATTTTATCTCTTATAACTTACCAATCATATAATACCAAAATAAAGTCTAACAAGGAAAAGAAAAGGCTAACCCCATTCAGTCAATTGGTAATTCACCAATATCTATGAATACTCTCTTTGTCAATCCATTCATTTCCCTCAGCCTTTACCTATGGCCAATCCCATGGCTTGGATTGGACAAGGAGATTATTTTTTTGTGTGTGTACCTAGCATATCTCATGATCTACCCAAAAATCTAGACAAATTTTGTCTCAAATTCATAGTTGGAGGTGTTCAAATAGTAGAGAAACATATTTAAGCCTTTAAGGATGCATTAATAAAAATATAAATTCAACATGAGGATGTTTCCTTAAAATTTTTCCCCTATTACTTATGAAAAAAAATGTATTCATGGTACCAATTGTAACCCCATGGGCATATTACTTCTTGGGAAAATTTAGAGACAATGTTTGTGAACCATTTCAGACTTCCCATTGACCCTATCATATTGTATCAACATTTTTTATTGAAAGTAGGGAGCATAATGAACTAATGAATATGTTAAATTATAGACTCCATAAGATATAATAAAGACTCTAAGAAAATTAGATATTAGTATAGGGTCTTACAATCTAAACATATATGAGAGATCTTGATCTGTTGACTTCAATGTTTTTGAGAAGAACCGAAGTTCTACTTTTCACTCTATCTCTAGCCTATAATGAAGTGGTGAATATAGAGAATTAAATGGTTACATAATGGGTTAGTTTAGGATCTATACTATCCTTAGGACAACCATAGACATATAACTATATCCCTATGTTGAATTAGTCCATTATACACAACATTCCACTTTTGAGTTCCATCCTAGGTGTTATGTATGATATCCCTAGTTTAGTGTATGCTCCAACTCTGATGAATAACATGGCTAATGGTGTGACCTATATACCTACCAATCATGTATTTTCATAAAGGAATAATCAATAGTTGGTCCCAATGTCATATAGTAACATTGATACCATGCCAAGCACTATTGAGTATAATGCATACAATAACACTTCCTAGGTAGTTCCATCCCATTTGAATCCCCAAACACCTACTAGAAATGATCACAACCATGATATTTCTACTACCTATTGGCCAAATTTGTCCCACATAATTTTTTTTCCTAGATAGATCAGGCCACTCTTTTGAAACACTTTAATTAGAATTCTAAGTGCATGATCTAATGGATTAGAAGTAGGTCTAGAATTGCAAGTGAAGTATCCAATAGGTTTTCATGGTGTTCATGGAATCTAGGGGGTATGAATAAGGTTTTATCAAAGTCTCAAAGGTTTATTAGAGCCTTGATGGGTCCAAACATGATTAGCACAAGCCTAGAAGAACAAGACCATCATGGTACATCATGTAGGAATACATAGGTTAGTCTAGTTATGCATTTAATAAATGTACTTATGAGGCATATCAAAGATAAAGGATTATATGGAGATTATGTATTTTTTACAAGGTAATTCCTTTAAATATTTTTGTCTTGATGATTTTTATATCTCAAGATATAAGCTTGAAAAAATGATCAAGCAGTGAGAGACATGCCCAAAACGTCAAATAAAATCCACATGAATTAGCCATTTAAATTAAAAAATATTAAAAGGATCTTGAGAGTGAACATAGTGCTACCAAATTTCAAAATATTTCTTGATCAAATCATAGATCAATGACACATATATAATATCTTGAGTCAGTGGGACCATCAAGATCAATGACACATAAAGAATATATTGAATCAGTGGGACCATCAAGATCAATGACATGAGTTAAATTTTATAAATCAAGGTCAATAACAAACACAAGGCCAAAAATTTAAGATACTATGTGTCACAATTATAATGGTTTAATAGATAAATGGTGAACAATTGATATTATAAATCAAATATTGACAGATCATGTTCAATCATGTAAAGGAGATCAATGGTGTAAATTAGGTCAAAAGGTCAATGATATTAGATTGAAAATGAAGCCACCACATGGCATAAGTGCATGAATTAGAGGGAGACTAATAGTAGGGTTAATAGAAGGCATGTAGTGATACCAAGTGTCATAATCTTATAAATTGAAATAAATATCAACACAAAGCTACCAAGTGGCACAATCTAGATAGCGATTATAGATCAATGGTCGATGGTGAAGGTTAAAGATAGGAGGCTCTTGAGGAAATTGATGGAGAAAATTTCATTAAATTTATAGGGAAGATGGTGACATGTATCTGAATTTGTAATGGTCATATTTTTAAATATGATAAAAAGTGTGTAAAGAATTCCACATAGGTAGACACATTAGATCAAATGATTTTGTAGACCCAGGTAGGAAAATGCATAGAGCTAAGATCTAGATGCAATCCAGGTTGAAATAGAATACATATTTAAAGTCTGAGGACCACCAATAAAGCTTAGTTTAGATCTCTGGTTTGAAAATCTAGAACCCATAGGACTTATTTCTAGAGGTTGTAATGTTGTTTCACAACTATATTCGTCATTTTTATAAAGGGATCTATGTGTACAATGAGCTTTTAGCTTCTGTGATGCTTAGAGGTAGAATAGGTCCATTTAGACCTAATAGAGATAAAAAATGAAGCTATGTGGCTTGATGGATATGCATTAAGGTCATGAATATATGAAAACCAATAATGAGATTGGTTTTCATATATAGTAGACCTATGTCTAGGGTTTGAAGTAGGAGCAGTGTTGTGATTATGAAAAGAAGTGTCTTATATTTTGACATGGCCATATCCTTGATAAATAGGTACCTACAATCACTTAAATTAGACGCAGTCATGGATTTTTTAGGTCCATTAATATGAGGTTTTTTTCCTTATAAATAATCCAAGTGAAGGGTGGAATAAAATTTTTAATAAAAATATTTGGGGATTGGAGAGTGAAGGTGGAACATTCAATTATTTTTTAGAGCCCTTAAAAATATTCCCTTCCTTATAAGATCATGACTCATCATCCTCAAAAATTTCTTGTCATCTAGTATATTTCTTAGCCAATGAGAAGGATGGAAGGCTATTGAAGAAGGTTAAAATTTTTAAGAAGGATTTATTCTAATTGATCAAAAAAGTGGTTTGTAATTCATTAAAAGGTGGTGATAACTCATTTATTGATTTTGATTGCACACTTCTCCTCTCTCTTCTCCTTTCTCTTATATCTCCCATTTCTTCCCCATTAAAAAGGTCTCTCTATGATTTTAGATAGACTCTCATTTTTGGAAAAGATACCCTCTGTAAGAATTATGATTTTTTGGGAGAAGAGACTCTTGTGATAAGGTGAAACCCTATCAAAATTTGTATGAAAGACCTTTTGAAGTAAATAAAGATTTTAGTTACCTTCTCTTACTTCTAAATTATGTGTAGTAAGATTGTGCATGATGTCATTGTGAAGGAGTGTCTTACATGTCCATTATCCTTCTTTCTTGCGTATTTATAGGTGTTTTCAAGTTAGTTGTAGTTCTAAACTTGTGCTCTTTTTGACATTAGTGTAAGCTTGGTGTGAATATTAGAATTCATCTTTGCTTCATTCATTTCTTGGTGAACCTAGCTCATGAAATAATTATGAATTTAGCTAGTTTATGAGATTGTGTGAGATAACATTATCATATGCTTCATCATCATTTATTTCATGCTTATGTGAGTTCTCATTAAAATTTGGTGCATCACCTTTTTATCTCTCTTTGAAACCCTTTACTCCCTCTCTATCCCTTTTCCAAGAAGTAGCATTAGTTTATGTGATCCATCAAGAGGAAGTTGACCTTCTCTAGAGGTTTAACCCCACTATAGGATATCCATATCTTGGGGTTGTTCAAATTTTTTGGCTTAGTTAGATGGAGCCTAAATAACCCCCTCATAAGGTGAAAATTAAGACCACACCAATTTTTTGGCACACTCGATGGAATCAATTTCAAAGTGGATTGGTCATTTTGATGCTAGTTTGATCAATTTACAATAGTTATAACTCTCATATAATAATATCTGGTGACTTTGAGCAACACTCAACATTTTGGTTAGAATAGTAGCTATATTTCATGCAAAAGGTGACTACAAGATCAACTTCTAGAGGTATTCCTTTTGAATTTGTTGAATTACCTTTAAACTTAGTAAAAAACTTAAGATTTAATAATACACATCCATATAAAAGAATATTTTCTCCTAAACCAATTTAAAAACCTACCTTTGTAAAAAGATGTCTATTAAGTCCTTTCATTGCCATGACAACCCCTAGAAATTTTCCTTTTGTAGCCTTCAATGGCTAGAGTCCTTTATACCTACAACATTATGATCCTATTCTAGTGACAACTATTAAAAGTTTCCCTTAATTCATGGGAGACCAATCTATAACCCCTTATGAAAACCTCAGAGATATAGCCAACTTCTACAATATTCATGATATCAATGAGGAAAACGTAGCTATTAGGTTATTATCCATCTCTTTCAAGGGTAAATCCTTGGACTAGTATAGAAACCTTACTGATAACTCTATCACATCATGGGATTAGTTAGGTGATGCCTTTTTAAAAAGGTTTGAAGACAAAAGTGACCACTTGTCAATTGTATAACAACTAACTACCATCAAGATGGATCCTCATAAGGCTATACAAGATTTCAATACAAGGTTTCAAAAGACATGGGATATAATCCTAGTCTCTATCAAGCCAACTCCAAATTATACTTTCCTTTACTATTTTGAATCTATAAATAATGATATTATAGTAATGATTTAGTCTATGGGAGGAAACACACTACCAAATGCTTATGAGGTGACAATCATAGTAGAGAATTATCTAGTACAAGCTGGCAAGCTTACACTTAGAACACCAATGCCTTTGTTTCTTAAGATTAAACTACCTCCTATCATCATTACTCCCCTTTATACCATTCCTCTTATGCTAACACTTGCTACCATACCTACACCAAAGTAAGAAAAGGCTTCAACTAGTCAATCTACTGATTCTCAAGAAAACAAGTATTTATAAGAGCTTAAGAACATGTTTCAATCCTTTTTAAATGAATTGGTGAATGTGAAAAATAAGAAAGATTAGTTTAATATATATTATCAAGCTCCTCATCATCCTTAACAATTGTCTTACCAAGAAAATAGGCCACCCTACAAAGGAAATTTCCAAGGACAAGGCCAAGGCCAAAGGAAGCCTAAATCTGTTAGGAAAAACAATTTTAATCCAAATGCTACAAGCAACTCTCATACTTTGGTCCCTACTTATAAAAATATTGCTCAATAATGTGAGGGTAACATGCCTTGGAATCAGTCATTTGATCAATCCATTATCCAAAACACTAAGCTCAATCAGGATTTTAATGATCAATGGAAGCAATATGATAGCTATGGGTACAATCAAGCTCTTATGGCTCAGAACACAAAAGTACCTATGATGATAAAATAGGAAGATCCTCAACAAGGATAGGGTAATAATGAAGGACCAAGCCATTTGGGTACTATAATGGTTAATTATGAGTAGGAAGAGTGATATGCACTCAATTAATAAGATAGTTCTAGCCAAGCATACATTCCAATGGTAGTTAACACAAAGTTCAAAAGAAGGAACATGGCTGGTGGATAAGAAGTAGTCAAAGAGATTCTTACCATTAATACTTTACTATCAAAGCTAAATGAACCTATAACTACTCTAAAGGTTATAATTGATCCAAAAAATATGAACCAAGGGACTACCTTTGTAACCCAAAAATCACAAGTTCAAAATATAGTTATGGCTTCCAAAGCATAAGCAAAAGTTGGTGGTTTTCCCATAAATATTGTTGAACAAATGAAGAAATCTAGTGTGAGTGTACCAATTTGGTATGTGATTTCTATGCCTAGTCAGGTGGATATCCTTTAAGAAGGTTTATTAAAGATAAATATTTCATACAAGCCACCAAGTAAGGAAAATTTAGTCCCCACCAATGCAACCAAAGATCTTAATCAAGAATAATCAAATAAGGTGGTAAAACCTCCTCCTTTATACATTTTTGTGATCATTTGTAACTCTTTGGTACATAACTACTTGGTAGACAGTGGAGTAAGTACTTTAGTGATGCCAAAGTCAATATTAAATTAACTTAGGTTAAAGTATGAACTCTAATCTAAAGGAATTTTTTTATCTTGATGGATCTTTCACCAAACCATATGGTATTATCATAGGTCTAAAATTAATCTTGCATGCGTGTATTAGTGTTTTAGTGGCTTAGGATGTGTTGATTCTATATGTGGCTCTTCATTTGGCTCTATGCCTATCTAGAGACTTCACTACAAAAATTAGGGGTTATCTAGTAGAGAATTGGTCCTACATAGATTTCAGGACTAGATATGGGACCAAGGTATCCATAAAAGTTGAGCCTATTACACAATTTCACATAGAGCCTTATGGTACAGATAGCTCCAACATCAATTATACCATCTTAGATGAGGATGACCACTTGGTTGGTCAATAACTAAACACTCATCCTGAGGAGATACCTAATATGTTCTTGGATGAGTTATGGAGTGAAAACTAACTAGTTGACCCTTTGGTAGGTGTTAAGTAAAGGGACATGGGTGTTATTACTTGCATGAGGAAAATCAATCCATGCCATCCCTCACTAGGCCATAAGGAGATATTAGTGGTTTGTGGAAATTATTCTTTGATGGTTCAATGATAAAACATGGGGTAGGTGCAGGTGTAATACTAGTGTCTCCCTCCAATGATAAGTACTTTTCCTCTTACATGTTCTAATTTAGTTGATCTTGTAATGCATCTAAGTATGACGGTCTTATTCATGGCCTTTAATGGGATAGTAATAGGGGAATTGGGTAGTTACAAGTGTATGAGGATAGTGAGCTGATAGTACATCAATTTAGAAGCCAAAATATCATAAATAACCCCTTAATGAGATCCTACAAACATATAATGTGGGATATACTTGAGGACATTGAGGCCTTAAACATCTAAGTAGTGCCAAAGAACCAAAACCAACATGATGATAGGTTGTCAGTTGTGGGATCTCAGTTTGACCTCATAAATGAATTGAAGAAGTCCAAATTGAAACCATATGTTAAAGTGGTGGTAAGATCATCAGTGTCAAACAATGAGGCTCATTGGCAGGTCTTTGATAATGATAATCAGATTAATTGTTTCTTGTAATAGGAAGTAGATTTTTCTTTAATAAACCTAGGTAAATTCTAACATCAGGATGAGGATCAAATTGTTTAGCTAAGGTCTAAAAAAATTCCTAAAGTGTTGGTCACCCTTGAAGACCTTTTCAATAAAAGGGACCATATGAGAAAAGACAAGGCAATGATGTCAACCAATGAGGAGAACTATGAAAGAGTACTTATTCTTAAATACAATCTCCTCACAATTAGAAAGGTAAGCACTAAGGATAAAAGGCATGCTTTCATCAAACTTTTTAAATAATATTCAAACATTTTTTCTTGGAAATACAGTGACCCAAGAAGTTTTGATCCTAAGATAGCCCAACACACTATAAAATTAGAGGATAATGCCAAGCCTTTCAGGTATAAGCAAAGGCATATAACCCTAAAATTGAATAACTTATGAGGAAAGAACTAAATAAATTGATTGAATCTAATATCATCTTTCCCATCAATCACTCTTCATGGGTAGCCAATCTGGTACCTATGAGGAAGAAGTATGGGGAGATCTAGTTGTGTGTTGACATCAGATACTTGAACATTATCTCTTTGAAATATCATTAAACTTTACCATTCATGGCTAAAATCCTTCAAATAGTTTTTGGTTCAAAATTCTTCTCTCTTTTGGATGGGTATTCAAGATATAACTAGGTGCTGGTAAGAGAGGAAGACCAATACAAGACTACCTTCACCATAAAGTAGGGCACATATGATTATCAGAAGATGCCTTCTAGCTTGTTAAATGTTAAGGATACTTTTCAAAGAACCATGGAAATGGATTTCCAAGGATTTTTAAATTATATGGTGTTGGTATAATTGGATGAAATAAAAATTTTATCCAAGAAGGCTAGTGAACATTTAGATCACCTAAGATTGATCTTTGAAAGATGCAGAGAATATGGGATCTCTTTAAATCCCAAGAAATGTGTGTTTTCTATTTATGAGAGAAAAATATTGAGACATATTATCTCAAAATAGGGATTATCTATTGACCCTAATAGAATAAGTGTTGTCTTGGTAATATCCTTATCCAAGCACAAGAGGGGACTCCAAAATTTCCTTGGGAAAATAAACTTCATGAGAATGTTTATACCTAGTTTTTCAAACCTGGTCAAACCCATCACTGCCATGCTGAAGAAGAACCAAGTGTTTACTTGGTCAAATGAAAGTAAAGTAGAATTTGAGTCTATCAAGCAATCCATTACCCAAGCACCCTCACTAATGAATCCTAACTTCTCAAGGGATTTCATATTGTATACCTTTGCCAATGTTGATAATATATCAGCTATACTGATGCAAAAGAATGGTGAAGAACGTGAAAAACCAAGTAATTTTCTCAGTCAGGGGCTTGAGGGGTATGAGGTAAGGTATAATTTTGTATAAAATCAAGTTATTACATATTTGAGAAGACTCAAAAAGTTTAGACCAATTCTCTCTAATATCAAGTTCTATCTTATGGTGTCTCATCTTAGAGTGATTGACTTCTTTCTTAACAAGGACTTGAATGAGAAGAGAGTTGTTTTGATTACCATGGTCATAGAGTATGATGGGGAGATCAAGGTCACTAAGATGGAAAGAGGTAAAGGCTCATATGGTTTATTGCCTTCATGAAGATAAATAAGTTGCATTGGTAACATAAGACAACTCAAAAATATATGCACCTCTACCTCATACTAGCTGGCTCCAAGATATAATACATTTCTTGGTTATAAGTGAGTACCCTCAAGGTATGGATAGGGAAAATAAAAGGTATTTTATAATTAATTACATACCTTACACATTATTTGATGGGGTTATATTTATGAATTACCTTAATGGAGTACTTATTAGATTCATTGATGATGACCAAGTGACAAGGCTTTTGGAATAATTTTATGATGGGCCTATAGGAGGATATTTTTCTCCAAAGACTACAACAACAAAACTGATTATAGTTGGTTATTATTAGGCCATACTTTTCAAATATGACTATGCATGGGTCAAGAAGTGTCAAAAGTGTGCTCTCTTTTTAGGTAAGCAAAGGTTGGAAACTCTTCCTCTCAATCCCATTCAAGTGGAGCAAACCTTCATGCAATAGGATTTAAAATTCATAGGACTGATAAATCCACCTTCCAATGGGGGACAAAAATGGGTATTCATTGTTATTAACTACTTCACTAGGTGGGTGGAAGTGATTTCCCTAAAAGAAGCCAATGAAATAGTAGTGTCGGACTTCTATGATATCATAGTGACCAGGTTTGGTGTACCAACCAAAATAATTTTAGATAATTCCTTAGTATTTGTTGGAATTAGGGCAAGTGAATGAGTACTTAAACTAGGCATATACCTTAGTACATCCTAAAATTACTACCCCTAAGGTAATGGACTAATAGAGTCAAAAAAAAAGAACTTCATAAGGATTATCAAGAGGACTATAGAAGAGAATTAGAGAGTGTGACACACAAAGTTAAAGACAACCTTATGAGATGATAGTGTGACTCCCAAAGTTTCCATTGGCAACTCACCATTTGTCATTTTATATGGGAAGGAAGCCAAGTTTCCCATCTCTCTTGAGTTGCTTACCTTGGAGTTTTCCCATTAACTTGAGTTGATGGAGAGTGATCGTATGAGCATGAGGATGATAGAGCTCATGGATCTTGAAGAAATAAGGTGCCTTGAAATGAAGACACTAGATTCATATCAATCTCACATCGAGAAAGCCTTTGAAAAGAGAGCCATATCAAGGGACTTCAAAGAAGGGGATTTAGTCCTCAAGTGGGATTCAAATAAGGCCAAGCTAGGTAACCATACCAAGTTTGACAACTTGAGGACTGGCCCTTACTTGATCCATGGATGAAAATAACATAATGCTTTTTAGCTTGCCCAATTAGATGTAGAGGTATTACCCATCCTAATCAATGAAATTTGTTTAAAGCCTTTCTATTATAAATTTTTTCATCCTTTCTATATATTAGAATAGTTTTTCATGTTTTCCTCTAATTTCCTTATACACATTTATTTTCAGTTGTGCATTTCCCTTCCCTAAGTGTCTTGGGCACATTATTTATTTTGTTCTTATTTCTCTTGTTGTTTCAAGAGGAAGTTTTAATAAAGGGACAACCTTGTATCATTTTAATCAGTTAGGAAGGAAAGACTTGAGACTCCATGCCTAATGGATAGGCTAAGGCTACTAGTCTCTTTCATAGTGGGCATGAAATCCTATGAGGTTGCCAAAAATTTTAGATAAATTTGGCCCACACACAAAACTTATGCCTAGATGAATTAGGCCACTCTTTTGAAACACTTTAAGTAGAATTCTGAGTGAGTGATCCAATGGCTTAGAAGTAGGTCTAGAATTGAAAGTGAAGGATATAATAGGTTTCCATGGTGTTTATGGAATCCATGGGGCATGAATTAGGTTTTATCAAAGTCTCAAAGGTTTATCAGAGCCTTGATGGGTCTAAATATGATTAGCACAATCTTAGAAGAACTAGACCATCATGGTACATCATGCAAGAATGAACAAACCATTATGGTTGTGCATTTAATAAATGTACTTAAGAGGCCTATCAAAGCCAAAGGATAAAATGGAGATGATGTATTTTATGGAAAGGTCATTTCTTACAAATTTGGTGTCTTGATGAGTTTTCTATCTCAAGATATAAGCCTGTAAAAATGATCTAGTAGTGAGAGATGTGCCTGGGGACGTCAAATAAAAGCCACAAGAAGTATTTGTTTGAATTCAAAAATATTTAAAGGGTCCTAAAAGTGAATGTAATGCTCCCAAATGTCAAAATATCACTTGATCAGATCATATATCAATGACACATAGATTTTAGCTTGAGTTAGTGGGACCATCAAGATTAATGAGGTGAGTTAAATTATGGAAATCAATATCAATGGTGAGCATAAGGTAAACAAGTTGGATAATCTTAGGATTGAATGTGGGGATACCATGTGTTGTAATCATGATGTATTAATATATAAATGATGAGAATTTAATATTAAAAATTGAATATTGATGGATCACATTCAACTGTGTAAAGGAGATCGACAATGTGAATCAAGTCAAAAGGTCAATGAGCCTAGATTAAATTTGAGGCCACCATGTGGCATAAACACATGAACTAGAGGGAGATTGATAGTAGGGTCCATAGAAGGAATTTAATACTACCAAGTGTCACAATATTATAAGTTAAGATAAAGATCAATGTGGAGCTACCAAGTGGCACAATCTAGAGAGTGATCATAGATCAATGGTCAATGATGAAGGTCAAATCCAGGAGGATCTTGAGGAAATTGACAAAGCAAATTTAATAAAATTTATAGGCTACATAAGATGGTGACACATGCCTAAATTTATGATGGTTATATTTTTAAATATGATAAAAAGAGTGGAAAATGATGCCACATAGGTTAACACTTTAGATCAAAGGATTTTGTGAACCCAGGTAGTAAAATGCATAGAGCCAAGATCTAGATGCAATCTAGGTTGAACCAAAATCAATATTTGAAATATGAGGGATACCATTAAAACTTAATTTAGACTTTTAGTTTGAAAATTTAGAACCCACAAGACTTGTTTTTTGAGGTTACAATGTTGTTTCATGATTATGTTCATCATTCTTAGAAAGGGATCTACACGTATAATGAGATCTTGGCTTTCATGATGCTTAGAGGTAGAATAGGTCTAGTTAGACCTAATAGAGATCAAGAAGGAAGCTATACAGCCTATTGGATATTCATTGAGGTCATGAATATATGAAATACAATAAATTGGATTGGTTTAATCTGTAATAGACCTATGTCCAAGGTTTGAAGTAGGAGAAGAATTTTGATTATTGAAAGAAGTGTCTTATATTTTGATATGGTCATATCCTCAACAAACAGGTACCTGAAACCACTTAAAGCAAACATAGTCATGGCTTTCCAAGAAAGAGATTTGGGGATTGGAGAGTGCAAGTAGAGAATTCAATTATTTTTCAAAGAATTTAAAGATTTTACCTTATTGATAATATCATGTCTCATAATCATCAAAAATTTATTGTCTTCTAATATATTTCTCAGCCAATGAGAAGGCTGGAAGGCTTTTGGAGTTAATGAAGGTTAAAATTGTCAAGAATTATTGGTTTTAATTGATCAAAAAAGTGGTAAGGAATTCATTGAAAGGTTGTGGTAGCTCATTTATTGATTCTAATTGTTTGTTTATCCTCTCTTACCCTTTATCCTATATCTCGCATTTATTCCCCATTAAAAAGGTCTCTCTTTGATTTTAGATAGACGCTCATTTTTGGAGAAGATACCCTCTCGAAGAATTTTCATTTTTTGGGAGAAGAGAATCTAATTTAATAAGGTGAAGCCCTATCCAAATTTGTATGAAAAACATTTTGAATTAAATAAATACTTTATTTACTTATCTCTTGCCTCTAAATTGTGCTTAGTAAGCTTGTACATGATGACATTGTGAAGGAGTGTCTTCCATGTCAATTGTCCTTCTTTCTTGCCTATTTTTAGGTGTTTTCATATTAGTTATAGATCTAAATTTTTTATCTTTATACCATTAATATAATCTTGGTGTGAATATTATAATTCTTCTTTGATTCATTCATTTCTTGGTGAGCCTAGTTCATGAAATGCTTATGTAATCATCTAGTTTGTGAGATTGTGTGAGCTAGCATTATCCTATGATTCATCAGTGTTTATTTCATGATTATGTGAGTTATCATTGAAATTTGGTGCATGACAATTTTATCTCTCTTAGTAACCCTTTAATCCCTCTCTATCAATTTTCCAAGTAGTAGTATTAGTTTAGGTGATCCATCAAGATGAAGTCGACCTTCTCTGAAGGTTCAACCCCACTACAGGACACCCACAACTTGGGTTTGTTCCAATTTTTTGGCTTAGTTGGAGAGAGCCTAAATAACCCCCTCCCATGGTACATATTAATACCAAAAAACTACCTATACATTATTGAACACAAATACACTTATGACTATCCCATAACCTCAAGTTATGATCTAACCCAACACTAGCATACACTTAAAAGTAGGCAATTTGAGATAAATGGTCCAAATATTATCAAATGATGTGATTAATAGGTGAAGGTAGGGACCCAAAAATTCAATTTTTAATACTAATAACATAACCTAGGAACACAAATTTATTTTTATATGCCCAATAGATAATGGAATTCTTAGCCTAATATTAGAAATGTGCATAATCCTCTTTGTAATGGAAACTAGAACATCAATCATCCTTTTAATTGTGAACGTAGCCAAATTGGCCCTAAAATCCTAGAATAGAGTTCATAACACAAATAACCACACAAAGAAAAACTATTATGAATTAATAGACACTTCTACCATCTTTGAAAAGGAGATGGACAATATGGAAATTGTGCTTACTTTTGATGAGATTTAGAACCAAGATGAAGGGAACTTGAGCATAAATTTAGTATTAGAAATTTATGAATTTCCATTTAAGAGTGATAATGAACCATATTATAATTTAGATGAGGTCCATGATTTTAGGTAGTTCCAAAGAGGGAAAAATTACTAGTTGAGGAATAAACCAACTAATTCATTGGCCACATCTATTTCTATGAGCAATATTCAGATCCCACCTAATGTGAATTCTAATAATAACCCTCCCCCTATAAAGGACCTTACAATTATTATCAATATGATAAATATGCTACATATACCCCACCTAGAAAACAACAAGATCAAATCAAATTTAGCTATGATATTGTAGAATATCTCAAAAGGACTAAGGCCAATATAACTATGTTTGACCTACTTCAGATTTCTAATCAAAGGGAGTTATTGCTTAAAGATTTTTATGATAATAAAAGGAGAGAATATAATGAAACTTATGATTCTCATGTTATATATATATAAATAAAAATTAGAGACTCTACCTTTTCTCCTAATGGTCAAAATATTTTGAAAAAATTTACATAATTATTTAGTTGATTTAGGTGCCTCTAGGAATATCTTGCCTTATGATATTTTCCAATAGTTGGGATTTATGCCTATAAATTAAAATTGAAAGGTTATCCAATTGGATAAAATATAGGTGAAATTAGTTGGGGAATTAAATCATATACACATGAAATTGGCCTTGGATCCAAGGATTTAATAATTCATTGATATATAAGTAGTGGATATATGGATGTTTATGGTATGTTGGTAAGCCAAGATTGGTCAAGAACAGTGAATGGTTACATGGTGATTCACTTTAACCACATGTATACCATGGTGTGGTCTACCTAAATATATCAAAATTTAAAGAGAACTAAATATGATATATATGATCACTGAGTATAATCAAATAAATGAGGTCCTCTATGAAGAATAAAAAATGGGAGTATACTCATTATATAAATAAAAAGGGACCCATGGTAGCCTCTTTATTAAAATGCTCAATTTGTAGCAAAGTTAAAAATTAGATTAATTAGACCTGATAAATGAAGAGGACTTCTATTGTACCCATGAAATAATCTCATTTCAAGATGCAACTCTAGCAAAAAACTTATCCATAGTTCCTTTATCAATTGAGAGACTCAACATGTACTCAATCAAATTCAAGAACATTAGCTAAATATACCCAAATTTGAATGAAGTATATAAATTAAAACCTTTAGATGGTGAAATTATAGTTTTGGATACACCCATGCCTACTATTGATATTGAATATCTAGTTGAGATCCCCTCACTAATTTATAAATAGAGTGATGGTCTAACTGAATACAAAGGGGATGCAAACTCTATTAGTGGTAAGTAAATTAATACATACCTCTCATTAGCTTCTCCTATTATTTAATACTAAATTTTTTAGTCACCACTAACAGGTAAACAAAGTAAATACATGCTAAACCTTGAGAAAATGCATAAAGAGGTGAACATTATAGCAATGCTTCCCTTGCAAAGGATACCAATGCACACAACTAAATTAGACATGTGGACATTAAAGTTTGATAGCTCCAAGTCTAAAATTAGATGTGGCATTGGAGTTAAATTTATTAATCCTAGAGGTAAATATTATCTAGATACTTTATATACCTATAGTTTTCCTATACAAATAGTATGTAAGAATATGAGGTGTTGGTCTATGGACTTCATTTTTCCCTGGGGAAGAAAGTGAAGAATATCAGAGTGCTAAGAGACTCGTAGTTGGTGGTTAAATAAGAAAGTAACCTATATTAATGCAATAATAAGTTTTTGTCAAGGTATTTCAATTGGGTTTGGAACTTAATTTAATATTTTGATGCATTTGGAATTCAAACTCTACCCAAATAAATACATAGCAGATGCATTAGTTATTATTGTAAGTACTCTAGATCCCATTGATAATTTGAGAATGAGAATATTCTTAGTAGATATGGTCTTTTCTCCCTTATTACCTAATAATGTAATGAATTTTCAAGTCTTTAATGACAACCAACATGTCTTGGACTTCATGACCAATAAAAAGGTATTTTACAATAAAATTATTGATGAGGATGGTTGATAAGACTTTGAGCTATATGAGGATGGGACAATGAATCTAAAGACAAATAACATACCCAAGGGAATGGTCTCATTGGAGAGGCTTTTCAACATGGATTATAAAAGGGGAAAATATGAGTCAACCCATGTTAAGGGTATGAAACATGAACAATGAGATTTTTGGGATGAAAATGGTGTGAAAATTGTGCTTCTAGGCACCACCTTTACCCTAGAGGAGAAAAAATATTTTACATTATCTCTCAAAGAATTTATGGATGTGATTGCATGGAGTTATGAATATATAAAAGTATTTATTACTTCTATCTTGAAACATACTATCCCCTTAAATCCTGGAGTCAACCCATTTAAGTAGAGACAAAGGCTTGTAAATACAATATTAGAGCCACTGATTTTTAAATAAGTACAAAAACTACTTGCAACAAGGATCATCTTCTTGGTGAGACACTCTAAATGGGTAGAAAACTTGGTTCCAATGAGGAAAAAGAATACATAGATTAGACTATATGTGGACTTACATAATTTAAACAAGGAATATGAAAAGGAAAAATACCCATTACTCTCATTAGATGAAGTTATACAAATCATGAATGGATATCAAATGATATATTTTGTGCATAGGTATTTTGGGTATAACTAAGTAGTAGTAAACTATGAAGATTGGATTAGGACTGCTTTCAAAACCAAGTGGGGCATACTCACATATAAATTATAAATGATTTTTGGCATGATTAATGTGGGTACTACATTTCAAATATTGATGGAAATCTCATTCAAATACATTATGGGAAAGTTTATATTTGTGTACATGGATGATCTAGGAGTCTTCTCTAGGAGAAGGAAAGATCATGTAAAGTATTTGATAAAAGTATTATAATGGTGCAGAGACCATGGGATCTCTTTGAACCCAAATAAATGTATATTTGGAATAACCAAGGGAAAGCTATTAGGCCATGTTATTTCATAGTAGGGCATCTTAATAAACCCCAAGAGAGTAGAATATACATTGAAAATCCCATTGTCTAGTATGAAGGAGCTGAAGTCATTTTATGGAAAGATTAAATTTGTAAGGAAGTTAATCTTAAGGTTTGAAAAGGTAGTAAGACCTTTGAATAACATGATCAATAAGGATTCTAAAATTGAATGGATAAGTGGAGCATAGGAAAAATTAACCTGAACCAAAGAGGCAATTGTACACACACCAATGTTGGTCAACCTTGATTATACTCAAAATTTTTATATATTATCCACTTCTAAGCATTTAAATATTTCTATTTTGACACAAAAAAGGAGGTTGGATATGATTGGCCTATTAAATTTATGATATCCCCTTTGATAAATTTGGAATTAAGCTACACTATGATGGATAAGTAGGACTTTAAACTAATCAATTCTATCAATAAATTATAGAATTACATATTGCATAGTAAAATCCTTGCTATTGTGCTTGACATAGTGGTGAAGGCCCTGTTATACATAATGAATTGGGTGAGTGAAGAGGAAAGTGGATGACCATCCTTAAAGAGTTTGTCCTTGAGATTAAATCAATGAAAATTGTGAGAGGATAGGGGATTAACATAATGATGGTTGAATTAGATCCACAAATAACCTACCAACACTATGCAGTTAAATGCGTTACCAATGATGATTCATCCAAAGAAGTGGTTCATTACCTACTGAATAATGAGTGTCCCAAAAATTTGAATTCCATGTAAAAGAGAGCCTTACACATGAGAATTAATTGATTTATGATCAAAGAATGGGTGATCTATAGAGGAAACCATGAGGACATCTATTTGAGGTGTCTTAATAAGGATGAAGTAGTTGATGTACTTAGTAACCTCCATAAAAAGCATGGGAGTAAGTATTGACTAATAAATTCTAATGCCCATTAAATACTAAGAGCTAGATACTAATGGCCACACATTTTCAAAGATTCACATGAACATGTTTGGATATACCATATCTACTAGGTTGTTACACATGGGAACACACTACAATAATATCTCTGCTACTAGTGATTGAAGCTTGACCATTTGTGAGGTGAGGACTATATTTTTTGGGAGTAATCAACATAAATTCATCCATGGGACAAAAAATTCATCCTAATGACCATATATTATTAAAACCATTGGGTTAAATCTCAACCATTCAAAAATTATATGACTGACATAATGATCTAGTTTCTAAAGGAGCACATTGTTACAAGGTTTGGTACGCCTTACACACTATTATGTGACAATGGGCCTAGTTTCTCCTCTTTACAATTCATATAATGGGCATTCAATCACTAGGTAATTCTTAAATTCTCTTATAATTATTATGTAAAAGGAAATGGGATAGCCAAATCCATGAACAATAATATGATAAATATAATTAAAAGTATATTGGAAAAGAATCCAAAGGATTGACATAATTTTGTAAAATTCATATTATGGACAGATATGACTAGAACTAAAACTACTTTAGGTACTTCTCTTTATTACTTTGTTTATGGCCAAAAACTTATTTTCCTAGTAAACTTGAGAATCCATACCTTATATTTTATAAAGGTATACCTAGAATCTGATGATTAAATAAAGGCACACCTCTTGAATCTTATGTATTTGGATGAGAAATATGATACAACCCTACTAAATTTTAATAAGCATCAAGTTGTCAAATGCTGGTCTGGAAAATGATCCAAAGAAAAAACATTTAGGATCACTAATCTTGTCCTTATGTGGGATAAGGCTCATGCACAAAAGGGACAAAAATAAAATTTGATGCATTATGGTTAACTCCATATCAAATCCCTAAAATTGTCAACAATAATGCTTTTCATCTAAGGTGTCTCAATAGAGAGGATGTCCCATTTCCCATCAATGGGTAATTCCTTAAAAATTATTTATTGTCCTGATTGGCTTGGAAAGCCCTGTAAATATTTTCTCTTTGGTTTCCTTTACTTTATTGTTTTTTTTTTAATTTCATGTCCCTTATTTAAGCATTGGTTTTCTGCATTTGTTATGTACTTATTTTGTCATTTTTAATTGCTTAGTTTAGTCTCATTCTATCTCTTTTGAGATGAAACTATTATTTTGACCTGAGGGTTCCCCTACTTGACTAAAGATTGGTGAATGGGAATTTTTTTTTATGAATAACACCAATGAAGTTACTATGCACAAAAAAAAATGTTTATCAATGTTGTTCAATTACTTGTATGACATATTGTGTTTTCATTGTATGGTTAGAATTTTCAAGGCCACTAATTTGAAATAAGAGCACATGAATTTAGAAACACTACCTTTCTTGTTTAAATAACATCAAATGCACATAATAAAAAATCTAAATAAAAAATTTTAACTTTGAATTCTTTAGTTTTTTTTTTTTTGGTGATTTTAAACTTACTGAATGTCACTCAACCCATGGATTGGTCCCCAACCCTCTATGGAGTGAAATCTAAAAATATATTTTGAAAGAAGTTGAATTAAGAATGTAAAATATAAAAAATATCCTAAAAAATGTGATCCTAGTAACCTCCACCATAAGATTTTTGGCTTGGTTGGCAGTGGATCAAGGCCTTTGGAAAGGAGCAAAGGTACCTCTATTAGGGCTATGAATGCATGGCTAGCAATAGAGAAATGTCTATGCCATTTCCTCTAAGATAAATTATAAAATCTTTCCCCTTCAAAAGTTATTTTCATTTGGATAATTCTATTATGTGTGTGTGCAAGAATGATATTTGAATTTATCATATAGATCACACACTGATGGTTTTTAGGTGGAATTATGGCTTAATATGTTGTGTTGAAGAAAAAAATTGTGCCTTCACATTTAGTATGTCATGTTGAAGTATAGTTTTATGCATTCACATTTTGAATTTTCCTAGGATTATTACTTGTACTTAATGGTTGTATTTGAAGGATATCTTGAGATACTCAGGTGTATCTACCAGTGGAGTCACCATTTATTGTTTCTTACACCACATGCCCCATTTTTAAACTAAAAATGGAGACCCTTTTCCTTTTTACTCTTGAGTCTAATATTTTTCTTCTAAGGAGTGTTGGTGGTTTGGTTTTTTGAATCCCTTTTGATGGTGCAGGTTGCTAGATGATAAGTTGCAAGTGCATGAGCCTTCTTATTTCCAATTTTTTTCCTATCTTAAAATATTCATTCCAAGTTTTACATCTAAGGTTGACTAATAATTTGTTTGAGTCTAATTATTACCTAAAAATTCATGGTTATTTTATCTTTTATTTTAGAGATTTCTTTGAGATTTATCCTTTTGAACCTAAATTTTTAGAGTTATCTATATCATTCCCCTTAGGAGTTTGGCCTGTAAATCATTCAATTCCATGGTAGAATGATTGGACATTCTTAATGTTTTTATTAAAAGATTTAGTCATTTACTTGTATTATAAGAACTGATATAATACATTGAGCCTCAATCAAGCCTTTAGAGTAATTTATTTCAATTGAAAAATGACCAAGTATTTATAATATTTCATTTTAAAGATAGTCAAATTTCAACTTATTTACTTGGTTAGAGGTTTATTCAAGTTTATTAAATGGACTTTTCATGCCTTTGACTTAATGATAATTAAGAGTTTTGCTTTAATATATTTAGTCAAAATCTCTATTCACATTAAAAGTCAGTGTGTATAATGTCTTGTCTAAATTTGAAATATTTGTATTTTCTACTCATTTTGTCTTGTTTGAATCTTAGTATTTTAGACTTAGTAACTTAGTCAATTTTGTTTTATTTTCATAAGTTTAAAGACTCCTATCCACAAACCCAAATTATTTTTATGTGTCACCATTAGGGAAATCAATGAGTAGAAAAAATAATTTGTTATTTTTATAAAAAAATTGTAAACCACCTGGCCTTGAGATTATACCACATGGCACAATATTGGTGACCTTGCTTGGTAGGGAGTTAGTGATCTAAGGAATCTCCTTAAGCCCCAAATTCTTGAGATGGTGTCACATGGTGCCATATTAATATACCAAGGCCTAGGTGTGATTGATGATTAATTTCAAAGTCCCCAAGAGCATGAGGTCCCATAATGATGCCACATGGCATCATCCCAAAATTGAGAGCCTAGGAAGTATGTGTAAATATCGATAGGCCAAAAATACCAAAGTATATGATCATTCCATGTTTCATGATCATAATGATCCAATCCAGATAAAACTCTCAAAGATGAGTAGTTTATATATAGAACCATAACTCAACATGATGGTGCCATGTGGCATCATCACATGAACTTGGGGCTAGTAGATGAATAATGATCAAAATATCATAAGGGAAAAACAAATATTGATGAAGTATAGATGAAGGACATGTGGTAGGAAATAAATGTCCTGAGAGTATAAGTAAAGGTTTAGGTGGCATATGAAGAAGTAAAAAATGGTCTAAATGAGCTTGATGAATTGAATCGACCTATTAAGTCTCTTTGTAGGCCTAAATATTTAAAATTGACACCCTATTTGGCCATCAAGGACCATAAAATCTATAATTTAGACTATAATTTAAAATTAATGGTGAAGTTTGAAACATTTCAATTGGCATGGTGAATAAATATCAATTCAAAGGCACATAGAATTCAATGAAAGGTTGAGATACTTAAATTCTAGAATAGTTGATGACATTAAATCAAGTATGGAAATTTCATGTAAAATAGACTAAGATAAAAAAAATACAAAGAGTGCCTTAATGGCATAATGAGTGAGAGTTTGAAAAAAGGCATAAAAATTTGAGTAGTATCTTAAAGAAGCATGGGTTCAACTGAAAAGAGCATGGTTCAAAGAAAATCTATCAGAGTTAAAAGATAATCCAATTCAACCTTTCCAATTAGAAATGACTATTGGTAACTACCCCAATAATGGGAAATTAGAATTTAAATTGAGATCTCCTTGAACTTTCATGTCTATATAAGGTCAACTCATACATTGTAGTAGGGGCTAGATCTTTGTGAATTATAAGAGAGACATAAAGAACCAAACACTTTATTTTTATGATTCTTTATAAGTTTCTAGATTAATTTTTTTCTCTAATTTTTTGAGTTTTATGTTTTTGAGGTGGACTCAAATCTTTATTAAATTAAAAAAGATAATATTGATATTTTGAATCTATTGGGATTATATGTGGACATTTTCTTATGCATGTTCTATGGTGGTTGTGCCCCTTTCCTTGTCACATTATTTCTTCCCTAGAGTCTTTCACCATATTTAGTTGGAGTTATGATAGGTATGACTCAACCAAAGATTGGTCTAATAGATCTCATTCAATTATATGTCTCACCTTAATATTCATGACAACATGGTCATTTAATTTTACCCTTTCTCTTTTGCATTTTATTTTTATAGTTGTTTTATTTTAGATCTTGGGTATCAATGAATGTAATCTGAATAAGAATGTTTATCATGATTTATTTTCATGTTCTATTTACTATCATTAAAAATTTGTTATATTAGTGCACCTAGTAAATCATTAGAGAAATTAGACATGCCTTCCCTATGCAAATCTTAGAAAGTCTAATTTCTATCTGAGGTTGAACCCTACAAGTATTGTCAATAAGGTATCTAGACTCTTAATTAATGTATTAATCAAAGAAACCTACAAATTAATTTGTAAAACACCCCCCTTAAAATGAATAGTGATCTTCATGGGATCTTCTTCCTTTTAGTAGAAGAAGGGATTAACAACCCCTCCCTATTTTTTTGTGTTAAAAAAATTGATCAACATATTTAGTGATAGAAGGATGGCTGTGAACCATGAGTTGAACTCATAACCAAAGTTTAAACTAAGACCTTTTAGAAACCTTTGATTCTACTAGATTAAACCATCTTTTAAGATATAAAATAAAAGGATA
The DNA here is from genome assembly GCA_037957365.1 of Torreya grandis. Taxonomy (NCBI): domain Eukaryota; kingdom Viridiplantae; phylum Streptophyta; class Pinopsida; order Cupressales; family Taxaceae; genus Torreya; species Torreya grandis. The sequence goes on along the minus strand of JARHVA010001236.1, from coordinate 529,880 downwards.
AACTCTTGATCAAAGTCTATTGGGGATATATTTGAGCTCTTAGAACTTACCAATCATAGAATACCAATATATAGAGCTAAAAAAGGAAAAGAAATGGCTAACCCCATTCAATCAGCTAGTAATTCACCAACAACTATGACTACACCCTTTATCAATATATTCATTATCCTTCAATCTTTACCAATGACTAATCCAATGGCTTGGCTTGGTCATATAAGTTATTTACTTGTGGATATCATAGGCTTAGATAATTATCTACCTAAAATTATAAACACATTTTGTTCCAAATTCATAGTTTGGGGTCTCCAAACAACATAGGAACATATTCAAGCCTTTAAAGATGCACTAATTTAAACATAAGTTTAACATGGGGATGTTTCTTGTAAGTTGTTCCACTATTCCTTAGGAGAAACAACATATGAATGATAACTAGGATTTCCCCATGGGTCTATTACTTCTTGCACAAAGTTAGAGACAATTTTTGTGAAGCATTTCATACCTATCATTGATGTTGTTGTGTTGTATGACCATTTGTTTTCCACAAGGAGGGAACACATTGAGCTAATGAGTATGTTCAATGTTTAATTCCATAAACTAAACCAAAGGCTCTAGGAACATTAAATATTAGTAAAGGGTCATACAATATAAATATATTTGAGAGATATTGATCCATTGACTTAAATGTTTTTGAGAAGAACCCTAGCTGTACTCGCTACTCTATCTCTAGAATACACAGAAGTAGTGAATATAGAACATTAAATGGTTCCATAAGGGATTAGTGAATGATCTCTACCATCCTTAGGACAACTATGGACATATAATCATATCCCTATTCTAAATTAAGCCATTATACACAAAATCCTACCCATGAACTCCATCATAGGCATTATGTATGGTATCCTTGGCCTAGTATATGCTCCAACTCTGATGAATTACATGCCTAGTGGTATGACCTATATACCTCGCAATATACTAGTAACCCAAGTGAATAATCAATAATTGGTCCCAATGGCATATAATACCATTACTATTATACCAAACACTAATGGGTATGTAGATATGGTAATAATCCTTAAGTAGTTCCATCATATTTAATTCCTTAGATACCTATTAAAAATTCTCACAACCATGTTCCCACTACTAACCCTTTGTTACTAAACTCAAATACACTTGTGACTTCTAAAATCTCAAGAAATGAGCTAGCCCAACATAATGTAGACCTAAAATTAGGTAATTTGAGACAAATGATCTAAATATTACTAAATGATGTGATCAACATGTGAAGTTATGGACCCAATAATGCAAGTTAGAATACTTATAACACCCCTAAGGTCCAAAACTTTAGTTTTCAAAGTCCCAATAAACAATGGAATTTTAGGCCTAATAATGAAAATGTTCCTAATATTATTGATAATGGAAACCATAACATTAGTCATGATTCCAATTCTATGAACTTGGATAATTTAGACCTAAAATATTGGTGTGTACTTCATAACACAACTAACCACATGGAGACAAACTATGCTAAAATCATAGCCACTTATACCAAATTCCAAAAGGAGATAGACACCATGGAAATTATTCCTATTCATAATGAGAGTTAGAACCAAGATGGAGGGAACCTAAGCACAACTTTAGCATTAGAAACTTATGAATTACCTTTTGAGAGTGATAATGAGTTAGAGGATAATTTAGATGAGGTGCATGCTTTTAGGTAGTTCCAAAGATGGAAAAATTACCAAATGAGGAGTAAAAAAACCAACCCATTGACCATCTCTACTCCTTTGAGTAACAATTAGGTCCCACCTAATTTGAATTCTAATAATAACCCTCCCCCTCCTAAAGGAGCTTCTTATCAGCCCAAGCACTATGCTACATATATCCCTCCTGGAAAACAATAAAAAAATCAAATTTATCTATGATATTGTAGATCTCAAAAAGACTAAGGCTAATATAAATATGTTTGACCTAATTCAAATTTATTAACAAATGGAGTTGATACTTAAATATTTTTTGATAAAAAAGGTTAAATATATAAAAAATATTCTAATGTTCATGTTTATCTATATCAAGAAAAATAGAGACTCTGCTTTTTCTCATAATAGTCAAAATCTTTGGAAAAAGCTTACATAATTGATTGGTTTATTTAGTTGCCTCAAAGAATGTCATGACTTATTATATTTTAAAATAATTGGGCCTTATTCATATAAATTCAAATTGAAAGATTGTCTAATTGGATAAAATAAAGGTGAAAGTAGTGGGGGAATTGAATCACATACACATGCAATTGGACTTGGATCCAAGGATTTAACAATTCATTGACATCCAAGTAGTGGATATCCTAGATGCTTATGGTATGTTGTTGAGCCAAGATTGGTTAAAAAAATTGTGGTTACATGGTGACCGAACTTACCCACATGTTTCTACCATAGTGTGGTATACCTAACTAAATTAGAATTGAGTGAGAACCAAAGATGACACATATGATCATGAAGTATAATAGAATGAATGAGGTCCTCTATGAAGACTCAAAATTGGGAGTATACACATTGGTTAAAGAAAAAAAGACCTATGATAGCCTCTTTATTAACATTCTCAATATACAAAAAGTTTAGAATTAGAAGAATTAGACTGGTTGAATGAAGAGGACTTATATTGTGCCCCTAAAATAATCTCATTTCAAGATGCAACTCTAGTATAAAAATTGTCTATAATGTCTTTGTCAATTTAGAGACTTAGCATGTGGTTAATGAGAGTTGAGGATGTGAGCTTGAACTACCCAATTTTGAATGAAGGATATAGTTCAAGCCCTTTGGATGGTGAAATTATAGATTTGGATACACATAAGCCTACTTCTGATATTGAAGATCTAGTTGAGAGGCCCTCACTAATTGAGAAATAAAGTGATGGTCTAATTTAATACATAAGGGACACAAAATATATTAGTGGTAAGGAAGTTAATATAAAACTCTTATTAGATTCCCATATTATTAAAAAATAAATTTTGCAATCACAACCAATAAGTAAATATAGTAAATATGCACCCAATATTGAGAAAACACACCAAGAGGTGAATATTTTATAAACTCTTCCATTATATGGCTACCAATGCACACAACTAAATAAAAACTTTAGACATTAATGTTTGATGGCTCAAATTCAAAAAGTGGATGTGGAATTGGAGTTGATTTGATTAATAATCAAGTGAAATCTTATCTAGTTTCCTTATGTCTATAATTTTCTTATACAAACAATGTGGTAGAATATGAGACATTGGTCCATTGACTTTAGTTTTCCCTGGGGAAGAAAATGAAGAATATTAGAGTACTAGTGACTAGAAATTGGTATTTAAAAAAGTGAGATTACTTTATTAATGCAATAATAATCACTTCTCAAGGTGCTGTAATCAGGTCTAGAACCCAATAGAATATTTTTATGCATTTAACATTCAAAATCTACCTAGACAAAAGAACTACATAGAATATGTACCAATTACTACTACAATTACTCTAAATCATATTACTAATTATAGGATGAGAAAATTCTCAATAGATATGGTCTCTACCCCTTCAATGCCTGATAATATCATGAATTTTTAAGTCTTTAATTATGACCAACACATCTTGGAATTCATCACCAATATGAAGGTATTTATGAGTCATATTATTGATGAATATGGTAAATAATACTTTGAGCTAGATGATGACGGGAATATGAATCTAAAGATAAACACCATACCCAAGAGAATGGTCTTATTGGAGAGACTATTCAACATAGATTATCAAAAGGGAAGAGATCACTTAAATCTTATTAAGGACATGTAGGATAACCAATGAAATCTGGGGGATGAAAATGATGTGAAAAATTTACTTTTAGGCACCACCTATACCCTAAAGGAGAAATAATATTTTGCACTAGCCCTCAAAGAATTTATGGATGTGATTATATGGAGTTATGAAGATCTGAAAGTCTTCAATAATTTTATCTTGATACATATTATCCCCTAAATCCTAGAGTTAAGATATTTAGGTAGAGACAAAAGACTATAAATCCACTGATGGAGTCATTAATTTTTAAAGAAGTACATAAACTACTTGCATCAAGGATCATCTTCTTGGTGAGACACTCTACATGGGTATAAATCTTGGTGCCAATGATGAAAAATAATAGGGAAATTAGACTGTGTGAGTATTTACATAATTTAATCAAGGTATATAAAAAGGACAACTACCCTTTTCCATCATTAGATGAAGTTATGATAATTTTGAATGGAGTTAAAATGATGTCTTTCTTGGATAATAATTCTAGATATAAATAGGTAGTAGTCAACTATGAATATTATATTAGGATAGCTTCACAACCAAATGGGGCATATCATATACAAAAATATACATTTTGGATTGATTAATATTTGTGATATATTTAAAAGAGTGATGAACATCACATTAAAATACCTAATGGACAAGTTTATATTTTTGTAAATGGATGATTTGATAGTCTTATCTAAGAGTAGGGTAGATCATGTAAAAGATTAGAGAAAAGTATAACAGTGGTGTAGATACCACCGAATCTTCTTGAACCAAAAGAAATGCATATTTGGAGTCATTAAGGGAAAGTAATAGGCCATGTTATTTTATAATAAGGCATCTCAATAGAGCCAAAGAGAGTATAAGCTATTCTAAAAACCCCATTTCCTAGCATGAAAAGGAAGCTGAAGTCATTTCTTGGCAAGATTAAATTTGTAAGGAAGTTTATCTTCAGGTTTGTAGAGGTAGTTATGCCTATAAATAAAATGCTCCAGGAGGATGCTAAAATCTAATGTAAATGTGGAGTGTAGTAAAAATTCATTCAAATTAAAGATGTAATTGTGCATAAACCAGTGTTTAACATTGATTACACTCAACCTTTTTATATCTACTTCTTCACTTTTGAGCATTCAAATGTTGTTGTTTTTTGGCACAAATAAAGGAGGTTGGAGATGAATGACCTATTTAATTTATGAGGTCCCATTTGAGAAATGAAAAAATTAAGTTACACTATAATGGATAAGTAGGCCTTTACACTAATCAAGGATATCAACAAGTTCTAGCATTACACATTACACAAATAAAATATTTGATGTTGTGCATGCCCTTATGTTGAAGGCCATGTTAATATATAATGGGTTGGGTGAGAAAAGAGGAAATTGGATGATCATCCTTCATCAAGATTTTGACCTTGATCTTTAATCAATGATAATTATGAGAGGATAGTGGTTGAGTAAATGATGACTAAATTAGATCAATAAATCACTTGATACATTATGCAGTTAAAGGCATTACCAATGATGATTGGTATAAGGAAGTCATTCATTACCTGATGCACAGTGTGTAGACACCTAAAAAATTTCACATGATAGTTTTTGAGGTCATGATACTTTAGACCCTTGTCTGACCTCATGTCTAGTGGACCACGTAGCTTATTAGACACATTTTCAATTTAACATTTTTAACCCCTACCTAATGCATCATTTAATTCCCCCTTTTATCACCAAGTCTCTTTGATCCCTCAATCATTGATGGTTGGATTAAACCATTTTTTATTTTCTGAACCATAAATGGTTAGGTCCCCATTTCTAATTAAAAACTTTAAAAGCATTACCAGCTCTTGTGCAAGATTAGTAACTCTTATAATGAAAAATTAACTTTAAAATAAGCTTTTAAAGCTAAAGGATTTAGTAACTTTATCCTTGATCAAATTAGTTACTTCCTCTATTGAAAATAAAAACTTCTAATTATAAAAGGGAGAGATGAGGAAGTGAAAAGGGAGAGACAACCAAGTACTTTGCATTCAAGTTATATTTCAGGTATCTAGCATCCTTTTAGCAAGCAATATTATTGGTGACTTGAAGCTCTGTCAAAACCACATTTGAAGGCCCAAAGTACCATTAATCTAGCCAAATTATTTTGGGATTCCCTCACCAAGTTTTAGGTATTCTATGCTCATTTTATTTAATCTATCCTATTCCTAATCCCTCTGATCCATTAGAGTTTTCATCATCCTAATTTTACCTTCTTATCTCGTAACCAAACCTCTACTAGCCCAAAAACCTAGTCTGTACTTTTTCTCCTGGCCATTTCTAGAATTACACAAGTAACTACCAAAGGTTTATTAAACATTAATTGTTTACCTCAATCATTGATGGTTTCCCAAATTTTTATGGTTTTCCCTAACCACTGATAGTTCCCCTACCCATTGATGGTTCACTGTGGCATAATTTTCTAGCAAGCTATTTTCAGCCCTTTGCCTTAGATAAAACCCACTTTTTATGTTTCCATTTGACCATATAAACTTCCTTGATTTTTTAGACCAGGCCTTGACCACCTTAGCATAACATTTAATCATTTTATTTTAGTAATCAATTTATATTTTATTTCTTGCACATATTTACATTTTTATCATTGAATGCAAGTTTCATTTATTTTTATCCTTCTAGACTTAATTGTCATAAAAGGTCGATTGATAGCCTCCTAGAAAGAATCAAGATTCTTGGATCTATCTCACACTAGGATATCCACTCAACCAACCATCTAACAACCCCATTTCAAGTGTCTCTTATGATTTGTAGGTTATTCCTTCCTAGTCAAATAAGATTTCCCACATTCATCTGGATTCAAGCAAGCATTCTACTAGGTATTCTTCTACACAACCTATTACTAGCTTTCTTTTATTTAATTTCAAAATTAAGAAATGAGAAAAATAAATTGAAACATTTTGGCATGCTCAGTGGGACCCTAGTTCTCTTTTCTCCCTTTATTATTTGTTTATTGAATGAAACTTGAAAATTTCTTTTTTGGGCTTAAAATAAACCATCTACATACATCAACTACTTGCCTATTTTAGCTCACTTAGCTTAATTAAAGGCATCATAATTTAATCATAGTGAACTTATGCTACACAAACCAAATCACTTTCATAAAACAAACATTTAAACATACCTGAGATAAGGCTCGACTAGGATTTCATCACCTGACAGTAACCTTACCCCTTCTCAACTATCCTACTTGGATTTCACCACCAAGGGGAGAACTAACTCAACTCTTTGTTTGAGTATAAAATATGAACTCAATATATTTTGGCTAAGCACCTGACACTCTTATCACTATGAGATCATGAAATGAGGGTGTAGGCTCTAATATCAAGCCACGTACCAAAGTTCAACATAGATTTTTCTCTCTTGAGCATCTAAACAACCTAAAACCATCCATTGATTACCTCTTTAGTACCCAATTTACAAGCCAAACTCCCTCTTCACACTCTCTAAGGCATACATCAAAAGTGATTTAAAATAAATCCTAAGATAAACATACTTTTAGTGTATGCACCATGCTTTGAATTCTTTTTTGTTACTCTTTGTTTGAGGTGTGAGTTTCATCATAATATCCCCTAATTTCTCATATGGTCTTTACTAGACAACAACTAATAAATCAAACCAACCAACCACCACTATCCTCTTCTTCCTCCATGGCATACACTTTTGATGTTGAGGGTCCCCTTATTCTTCTCTCCCTCCTACCCAAATTCCAATTGTTTATAAGGGTGATGTGAACTTCACTACCTTATTTGATAACAATCTAGTTGCCCTTCAACATTATCTTAACAACTTACCTAACTGTACCTCTATTTCTTTGGTCCCTCCAATGGATCCTCCTTATGGTATGCCTCCCCATATTATGGTGGGGTTTATCTCAACCCAACCCTCACTAATCCAAGCCTTTTCTTCTTCTAACATCCCATCTACTACCACTACCTAAACCCAATCCAATATTCCAACCTCCAACCAAACACTTCCTACCACACCCCACACTTCACATGTAGGTTCAACTTTACCTCTAGTTATCTATACTCCCCCTAACATGGGGTTATATTCTACCCCTTCTTCTTCCCTTCCCTTTATCTCAGCCAATCCACCAACTTCTACCCTATTTTAGAATCTAGTGCTTTCTATACCTTAAACACTTCCACCTATCAGCAATGGAGTCATTACCCAACCTTAACCTACCTTATCCCACTTGCCACCTCAACCATACCTTTGAGTCAACCTACATCCATCCACCAAAAATTACCTATTACAACCTACCAATATGGGTACATACCTCCCTCCACCCAGCCATTTGTGCTGATTAGCTCTTATGTGGCACCATCTCAACCTTATGTTACTACTTATCAATATGTGTCCTCTTTAATGACTTCTACCACCTATCCTTATATAGATGCCACTCAACCCTAATAGAATATACCCCTCAATTATTCATCTTCCCAACCTTAGCTAGATTTAATTAAGATTCTAATGGAAAAAATGACTAACTTGGAATCATCTATTTTTGGATCTCATAAAATTTTATCCTATGAACAAGTTTGCAACGAACCTATCCATCCATTCATTCCCATCCAATATTATCCTCTTTAATGATAATTGCCTAAATTTTCAAATTCTAAGGCAAGGAGGATCCCCAACAACATTTGAGAACATTCCATCACTCTTGTTACTTAATCACATATGATGATGCTCTCCTCCTCCAAACTTTCCCAATGTCTTTATTAGGACCCACTCTTAATTGGTATAGCTCTCTACCTACACATTCCATATTCTTCTTGTCCCAACTAGCCCAAATCATTTTAGAAAACTTCTCAGTAAACATAACTAAAAAGGTTTCCATAACTGACCTATATTATATCAAACAATTTGATGATGAGTCAATTGTTGATTTTATAGCTAACTGGAGAGGCCTAATCAATTAAATCTCCTTCCCCCTTCCCTAACCCAAATTAATTTAACTTCTTTATAGATGTTGTGATAAGCATATTGCACCAACTCTTCAAGTTCAAACTTTTTAAACATTTGATGAGGCATTCACCATGGCATAAAATCTATTCTATTGATGAAGGGAAATTTAAATTATAGAATAAGAATTCTACTTTTAAACTAAATGACCTTCTCTCTACCAAAACCACCAACCAATCTAATACCAAATAAAAAACATTCACAAATGTGGTGGTTCCTCTAAATTTCTGCCAATCACATCAAAATAATTCTTCCAAATCTTCTTATCCACAAAATTGAACTCAAAACCAAGCCCCTCCATAAAAATATACTCCCATTAGGGATTCATATGCATCTATTTTGGATAAGATACTCAAAGATAACCTTATATAACTTTAACCAATTAAACCACCCCAACAATTTGATTCTTCTCACCCCATACCTGGGTGGTATAATGAAAATAACCATTGTGCCTTTCACCAAACTATTAGACACAACATTAATAGATTAATACCTTTAAAAGTCTTTTCTAAAACCTAATTAATAATAGAGAGTTCACATTTTATAACCCCAATTCACATTAATCAGTCTCATGACATTTTTCATAAGCCTTTCCTTAATCACTCTCCTTCCACCCAACATCATGACAACAAACCTAAATTATCTAACTCACATGAGGCACATATAATAAATATTATCAGTAATGTGCCCATTATTAAAGGGATCATTACCTCTATCACCTAAATAAAATAAACCAACCCACCATCTATTCCTTTAAAGACCCAAACAGAGGAATCAACCACCTCTCTCTACACTTGGTGTAACCATAACTTTATCTACGCCTCCTTTGGTGGAAACACCCAAGGAGATAACTATTGCTTCAACCACTACCTCCACCCCTCCAATCTAAGTGGTGGAATTACCTACATCTTTAGATGACCAACCAAAAGAATCAACTATACCTACCTCTCCCATTTTGGAACCATCTATGTCCTCTTTAGAATCCATTCCCCAAAAGACCGTTACCTCATCTACCCAATCACCACCTTTGGAGACTCCCAACAATACCAAAACTTAAACCATACCTTCCAAAAATAGTACCAATACTAAAATCATTACTTTTTCTCCACCCAAGGGCTTAATATTTGAGATTAATGATCAAGGAATTACACTCATTTATAAGCCCTTCTCTAGGTTAGTCTAATGTTTAGAGTTCACATCCCAACCTAACTTTGATAGTACCACCTTTTGACATAGACTTAGCATTCCTTATCAAAGCAAATCTGACTCCTCAAATTCATTAGAGCCCATAATTAAACCCATTATTACCACCCCACCAACTACCTCTTCTAAAGTCATAAATAAACCATCTCAACCACCTCCATCTAAAATTTCCAAATCACCTTATGCTTCTTTCACAAAATCAATTAAGAATATAGGTATTCTTACTACTCCTAGTCACACTCACCCTCCTTAGAAATTGGACTTAACTCCATCAAACCCACTAAATAAAAATACAATTAAGTCCCTTAATAAGGAAGGACTACCTAAAACTCCACCACAAAATAGACCCATAACACCTCCTTCTAGCCTACCATCCATTTTAGGACCCCATCCTTATATCATTTCCATTACCTATTCTTCTTCTAAGAAACCATCTCATTTTTCTCTACCTATAACCACCAAAAATTCTAGTTATTCATTATTCCTAAGTAACCTATCCCCATATACCTTCCCACATATAACCAAACCTTCATCATCAAAAACTTTGACAACCAAATTGCTAACCCCCAAGTTGGTCATATCTAAGAAAAACCAATTGAAACCACCAACCAAAATCATTCCTCTATCTACTGCTTCCATAAATAATCCTATGCCTAATAAAGTTCTTACCCCTCAACTACAAAACCTCTTACTTACAATACCTTTGCTAGAGTCTTACACAACTATTTTACAAAAGTTATTGTAAGCCTCTTCTATTAGCCTACCTCCAATCAAACCTTTTGACCCTACCCATCCTAAACCAACCTAGTTCAATGATAATTTGATTTGTCTTTATCATAGGACTCCCAAACATGATACAAATAACTTTAAATCTCTCCAAACACTTGTTCATATAATTTCAGATGAAGATGATCTATTGGAGGAACCACCATTAATCCCATCATCTACTCCATTATTTAATCAACCCATCCAACAAACACCTACTCCCTCACCCTCACCTAATAGAAAAGAGGAGGAATTGAAAAAAATATCAAGTCCCCTTATCCACACCATTCATATGGTTACCTATTATTGGGACCTATAGAAGGATAAGAAGAAAACTAATGTAACCATCCCATAGACTTACCCTTCGACCTCCAAACCTACCAACCAAACCCAAGTATCTCCATCTCCACCCTCGTAACCATCAAAACCAAAAGTATCTATTTTGGGAGCTTCATGTCCCAACCCTACTCCATTTATTTAATGGATTATGCTAAAACAAATTCACCAAACATTAATGAAAATGAGTCTTTACGATCTAATCAACACTTTGACTCAACATCATCAAACATTAATAGAGGCTCTATATATAAGATAGGTTCAACCTAATGATCCCCAACCTCTTTCCTATTTTGTTTGGGCCCTCTAGCAAGCTTCCCTGGTCACCTCTCAAGATTCATAAATCCTACATTTTCATATCGAAGATCTTGATCTCCCAATCTTCATCATAGCATACATCAATCAAACCCATGTCAAAAGGGTAATTATTGATGAAAGAGATAGCATCAAAATCATCTCCCCCCATGCATATGATCAACTTAAAATCCCCACAAATATCATGTCTAAGATTATAGTGGTCCTTCATTCTTTTAATGATACCCTGGAAACTATGTTAGGGACCATGGTGCTCCACATCTGTTTGGGACCCCAAACCATTCCCAAATTATTTTACATTGTTGAGGGAAAGTTCCAATATAATGCATTACTCAGATGCCTTTAGATATATGTAATGAGTTTCATCCCTACCACTTTACATGGATGCATCAAATTTGAGAATGAATGATAAGTTATTATAATCAAAGTCAATCCTAGTCCCTTTACCTCATGCAATATGACATATCAGCCTAATGACATTCTTATTCCTTTATCTACCTCACAACTAGCTTTTAATCAAATCACCTCATCATTCACTATCAGTAACATTTCCCCCCACCATAATGATGAAGAATTCAATAGATCATCTATTCCTTCATCACAAATTCTGATGGAAGATCCCCTGTAATCAACATTTCAACAATTCAAACTAGGGGAATATCTCCTTCTCACTTTAGAAGCCTTCCCTACTCTACATGAATATGGGAATATTCAAAATGACCCTTCCTATGACCCCAACATTGGAACTATTATCCCATTTGGGCTTGCCAATAATTGAATTAATTTTTTCTATGGGGACTTGATCAACCACTTCTATCTCCCACTACCACTCCATGTATACATCCCTTTAATTTTGACTTTTCTTACCTAAACAACCCAACATTTGACAAAACCTACATTTATTAATGCACTTAGAATGGATTTGGAATTGGACTCTATGAATAAGGACCTCATGAGTTTCCCATTATTTAAATCTAGAAACCTCATGAGTTCATTGATCTTGGGTTTGAACCACCAGAAGAGCCCACATCACCTAGACCTATTTATACCACTACCAAAGAAATTCCATCATCACCAAACCCATATTCCTAATTTTAGGACTCTAAAATCATCCCAACTAATTTTTTTTATCAACACTATCAGTCAAGTCCCTTTGACCTATCGCAAAGATGACCAAACTAAAACCCTTCCTCTTATTCACTCAAAAATGATAAAACATGATTCTCCCACCATCAAAACCATCTAATGTCAAGATGATAATTATATTCTTACCTACCTCGATGTAGGGGATTCCCCTACCCTTAAATATCTCCCTCTTGAGAACCAAATAATGCTAAATGAATCAACTGTTAATGTCAACTTGGGAACTCAAGAGGACCCTTGCATCATCAAAATTGACTAATATTTAACAATTGAAGAACAACAAGATTACCCTTATTTCCTTCATGACCATAGCATAGAATTTTCTTGGTCCTATCAAGACATGATTGGAATTGATCCTTATATTTCTCTCCATAACATCATCACCCATCTTGAGGTTAATCTAATTTGGCAAAAACTTTGTCATAGACATCCCCGTATAGCTCTTCTCGTCAAAGAAGAATTTAAATGATTTCTATCTATTAACTTTATCCAACCCATTGAATATCCATAATGGGTTTTTAATATCATTCCCATCACCAAACCCATAGGGGGCCTTCACCTCTACATTGAATTTCATGATCTCAATCTCACCTACCCTAAATATGGCTTTCCTTTACCTAATATCGACCAACTTATTTAACTCACGGTTGGCCATGAAATGTTATCTCTCATGGATGGTGTCTTGGGATAAAATTAGATCTTGATTTCCTCTAAAGATCAACATAAAACTTATTTTATTACCCCATGGGGAGTACTCTTCTATAGGATCATGCCCTTTGGACTAAAGAATGTAGGGGCAACCTATCAGTGAGCCATGACCTATATCTTTCATGACCTCATTCATAAAATTGTTAATTACTATGTAGATGATCTTCTCAAGAAATCCAAACATTTCTAGGACCATCTATTTATTATTACCATCATATTTGAATGATTAATCCATTACAATGTCAAGCTTAATCCCAAGAAGTATATCTTTGGAGTATTATCATGAAAACTCCTTAGCTTCATTATCTCCTTTCATGGAATTGAAATATATCCCACCAAGGTTATAGCCATTTTGGATATTCCACCTCCTACTAGCCTTACCTAACTTTGTATCTTTCAAGTCAAGATTTAAGCAATCTGATGCTTTATCTCCCAACTATTAGATAAATACCAACTCTTTCACCATCTCCTTAAGAAGGATGTTTGTTTTAAGTAGACCAAATAATGCCAAAAAGTCCTTGAATCAATTAAGGAGTACCTTCTATCTCCACCTTTCCTCACCCCTCTTAAGGATTATTTTCCCTTTTACCTATATATCTTTGCCACATACCATTCCCTTAGCACAATGATCATACATCATGATGAATAGAACAAAGAGTAAGACATATATTACATCAACTACACCCTAATTGAATATGAAACTCAATATACCCATCCCAAAAAATGTTACCTTGCTTTAGTCTTCATATCCTCTACACTCTATCATTATCTACTTAATCACAAAACCTATGCCATTAATAACACTGACCATCTCAAGTATATGCATTCTAGGCCATATCAAAACCAATGTATGGCTAATTGGCTCATGATTTTAGTTGAGTTCAATCTTGAGTTCTTACCATAAAAGTATATTAAAGGTTAGGTCATTGTTGACCAATTATTGAAAGCTCTTCTACCTAATTATCAACCAATACCTCTTACCTTTCCTGATGAGTCTATTATAACTCTTTCCCAAGAGGAATCCCCCCATCAAATAACCATGTTTTTTATGGATCAAAGTGCCAAAATGGTGGAGGTGTTGGGACAATCCTCATTCCTCTTAATGGAGAATCTCTTACTCTTTATTTTAAACTTGAATTTGATTGCACCAATAATGTAGTTGAATACAAAGCCTTAATAATAGGTCTTCAAACCACCCTAGCTTTGGGAGTCAAAATAATCAATATCTTTAGTGATTCCCAAGTAGTCATCAACTAGGTTATGGATCTTATTAGTAAAAAAATGATGTCCTCTTAAATTACAAACAACTCATAAGTGTGATTTTGGCATCATTTGATCATTACATTATCCAATCTGTCCCTTGATGAACCAACAAATTTTTGGACACAATGGCATCCCTTGCATCCCAAATTCCATCTCAACCAATGAAGTCCAAACTATTTGTCACCATCCACCATTTTGTCATACCATATTATATTAGATCTAATATTCCTACCATTTTAAAGTGGAAACATCATCTTTTGACACTTTGTATGATCAAATTTTCAATTACCTTAACCTTTTCATTCTCCCCACTGATCTTTCAAAGAATGTCTATATAGCTTTTACCTAGGGTACCTCTCATTACACCATTCTAGGAGGAATCCTTTACAAACAAATTTTTGATGGCATCCTTGTCCATTCTCTCTATATTAATGAGACTTCTCATGCCATAAAGGAAGTCCATTATGACATCTAAGGGGGACACTTTAGTGGCCTAGCTATCACCAAATATATCCGTCACCTAGGATATTATTGGCCCACACTTAATCAAGACTATTGTGATTCTGTCAAGAAATGAGTCAAGTGTCAACATAATGCCAACATTCATCATGCACCTCCCTATGATCTCTAGGTATCTGAAGATTGTTAGCCCTTTTCACAATGGGGCCTTGACTTTATTGGATAAATCAACCCC
Source organism: Torreya grandis (assembly GCA_037957365.1). Taxonomy (NCBI): domain Eukaryota; kingdom Viridiplantae; phylum Streptophyta; class Pinopsida; order Cupressales; family Taxaceae; genus Torreya; species Torreya grandis. The sequence goes on along the minus strand of JARHVA010001236.1, from coordinate 514,629 downwards.
ATTCTTCTCATTGACATCAATATAACATCACTGCCATAGAATATTTAACCAAATGGGTTGAAACCATCTTGCTTATATCAATTAAAGATGAAAATATCATTGACTTCATCAACCAACACATCATATATCACTTTAGTGTCGACAATTTCTTCAAAAATAAGAAAGTTCAAGATCTTTGTGATGCTTTTAGCATCAATTTAAGCTTTTCCTCACCTTATCATCCACAAGCCAATGGATAAGTAGAAGTCTCCAAAAAAACCCTCATCAAAATGTTCAAAAAAGTGGTCAGTACTTCTAGTCAAGATTGGTACCTCCATATCTCATTCACATTATGGGCCTGTCACACTAGTATCTAAAATGCTATGAGTGCAACACCTTTCTCTCTCATCTTTGGAGCTAAGGTAGTCTTGCCTCTTGAAATCCAAATTCCATCACTTTACATATCCTTACATGAAATCTTCTTTGAAAGTGACTATCATCAAGAATGCCTCATACACCTAGATTCTTGATGAGCATCACCTTATCATGCTCAATCATATTTATGTCTATCAAGAGAAAATCAAGCGTGCATATAATAAAAATTTGAAAAATAAAGAATTCAACATCAAATACCTTGTCCTGAAATAAAATTAACATATCACTAACATGGAGAAGGCCAAAAAAGGTAAGTTCACTTTTAATTGTTTGGGACCCTACATTATAACCCATAAGTATGGATTTGGTGCTTCTATTTCTAACTTAAGCTCATCCCTTGGTTCACAAGACCTTTCCCCGCCTCTCAACTACATTTCCCATTTCATGTTGAGAATAATTGATTATAACATAGAACCATGTGATTTATTTGTCATAGATAAAACTTAATCATAAGTATGGGTACCTCATATCTACCCATAACATGGTTCTCATGGATAATTTTCATGTCTCTATGGATGGAATCCCATGATCAGTTGTTTCTCAACCCATCCTTTTAATTTACCAAATAATAGTTTATGCTAAAGTATTACCTCCATATGGGTGGACATTTAAGCCTAAGTGGACTTGTCTATGTCTGATTTCACATTCAAAATTATAGTATTACATACTACTCCCTTAAAGGATAGCTACCTAATAATTCAAAGTTGCTTAAAAATAGACTACTCCCTTAAAGGATGGCTAAGCATAACCATTTTAAGCTTCCTACATCGATCAACTTTAGCAACTCAATCAAAAAACAAAAGCAATAAATAAAACTCTATCCAAATTCAAATAAGCTAAATTAGCTCCTATACATGGCATTAGTAGAATTTTTTCATTATTTAGTCTAAATCTCATAATAAGGCATGGACTTGTTTACTACATCTCTTTAGTCACCTATAAAAGGGGAAAACTAACCCATATTAGGTTACCACTTACCATTCATGCTCCTACCGATCACCCAAATTTCCTTCACTCCTTTCTAAACTCAAGGGACTACAAGCTTATTTGATATGAAGTGATGAAGACACCTATGTTTTCAATCAAAGCATGCTCTTGTGAATCACTCAATGGGCTTGTGTTCACTAAGTCAATCAAACTATGGGTTTTTATTGTTAGGTTCTTTCTAATCAAATAAACATGCCTCTTCCTTATCCATTTCTTGGGACATGTGAACATGTGTGTTTTTCTTTATTTTCGTTCCACATGATCAAACATTCTCATGACCAAAACAATCTTTCACCCTCTCCTCCCAAACTAATCACATCAAACCAATCCTAATCAAATCCACACAGCACCAATACCAATCCCAAAAATATTATCACATCAAACATGTCCACTACACTATCACATCATACTAATAAAACATTTTTATATGTCTCAATGCATCACCCAAAATATCATCACATCCATTTTTTAAACTAGCTTAAATTAAAATAGTCCAATCACCACATTGTCATCATCATGCCTCAACTTGCCAATAAACATAAACATAATCATAACCAAAAATACTAATGACATAATCATAATCATACATCAACATCCTAATCAACATAATTATAACCATAATGACATCATCATCATCATACCTAAAATAATAGATCATAAACAACAATCATGATTCTAAATATCAAAATCAACATCACATCATAGTCCTTATAACCATAATCACAAGCATAATCATAAACATTATCATAATCATATTATGAATAATCATAAACAACATCATCATCCTGATCCACATGATCAACATCAGCATAAAAATCATCATAAGTATAATAATAAACATAATCATAATACAAAAATAATATATTTCACAATATGTGTCTCTCTCATGAATACATCTCACCTCATCGGCATGTAGGTTGGTATTAAAATATGTACCAAAATCTACCTCATATAAGTATCATATCTCAAGGCCCTGGGGTACCAAAAATAGAACCACATGAACCTACCCCACTATCTAGTGGTAGACCCCCTGATGTACCTACCTACACTATAGTTGATTCCCACTAACTTGGTGTAGCTACTACTAGACCCCCAACTAGGCTAGCCTTATACTCTCCATATCTCATTGCATCTAGTAGCTAGGATAACACCATAGCCTCATAATATTTGAGCTCCTACATGGTGGCTAGATATAGTGCCCTTATAACTAAGTCAACTGATCCTCCTACTCTTATGGTCACCTCACTTCTCTATCTCAAAGAGTCCCTCTCTTATGTGACCACCCAAAGAGTGGCTCTCACTTGATCATGCTCACTTGTCAAAATGGCAACTTGCCCCTATAAAATGACTATCTATGCTTGAAATGCCATCACCTATCCATATAAACCTATCACTTGGGCATGTGCCACTATAAGGGCTCTTACTATCTGGTCATCTGATCCTTTACCCTATACCTATGCAATATCAACATTCATGGGCTACTAGTCCCCATCTCCCCATCTAAAATATGTGGCCACATACCTAGCCTAGTATCATCTTGTGTATCCATTTTTAACCCTAACATCATCTATAAGATCTCTCACTATAAGCTCCTCATAATTTAACATAATTACATCCAACTACAGCTCTGGTAGTGGGTAGTTTACCTCCTCCCTCTAATATCAAGGTACATCTAGTGGTGTATCCTATACCAACTTGAATTATCTATAGAATCAATCTAATAAGATGCACTTGATCTCTCCATCTCATATACCATAAACCCACCATTAGTTTTGTAATGATAACATGTGGTACTTGTAACCTATCAAGAGAGGATGACTCACATAAGGCCTCCATATAATGTTTGCTACCACTAATCCCTCTAAGGAATCTCAAAACATATATATATCTTTGGCTTCATTACCAACTCTGGTAATTGCATAATCACCTCACCACCTCATAAAACCAACCCTATAGTCAGTCGATACATATCCATCCCACAAAAGCCCAAGACATCTTAGCACCCATATATGCTCATATGCCTAATAATGGAGTACAAAGTTGACACTGATCCTATATCATCTCTATGCCTTAAAGGCTTAGAAATATTTAAATATTTACACCAATAACACCAGGGCCCATCCAAAAATCATACCCCCTAATAACATCTCTTTCAACACTCCCAACAACACATATGGAAACTAGACACTACTCAAATCTAATACCACAAAGTAGGATATACCCATCATCATCATGGTTAGAAGACATCTATCCTCTGGGGTGATTTGGTATAATAGACCATAATAAACTCCACCAGAATGGTATCTAGCCTCAAAATGATATGCACCATATATCTAGTCCATAAAATAGTCCTGCTCATCACTCTCAATGTGGTATATCAACTCCCACCAATTTAGAAGTTGAGTGATCTTATGGATGTCCTCTATAAAAATGGACATCTCCCCAATAGGCAACAAGAATGTGTTTATGGTAGGATCCCATCTCTCGATGAGTGCCATAATCATCATTATGTCTCATGGTAGGTGTTGGTAATGCCTCATGGCCCCTAAGCCCACATCCTTTATCTACCTCCACTTAACATTAGTCATCCCATCCTAAACCTTGACAAATATCTTTGGGACTCGATCCCTCATTTGAATTTGCTCTTGGGCTTGCAAAATAATCACATCAATTTTAACCCTTCTACTCTAACCTCTACTACCCAAAAAATGTTGTTTACCTTTATTTGTACATATTTGTCACATCTCAAGCCCTTTTTCCCATATTAACCTACAACTTCTTCCTATACTACACTCTTTTGTATTTCTACCTACTTTACACTTTCTTCCATTTACAATCTCCTTTATACATTATTAATTTCCCACCTATACACCTTTTACCTTCACTTGGTCACTTACCCATTAGCCATCTTTGCCAACCACTTATGGTTAATGGAATCATCGATGGTCCCTAGACCCCTTTTTAACCCCTAGGATCGATCATTGATGGTTGGGTTTAACTATAAATGATCACTATGTGTGACCATCAATGGCAAAACCCTATCATTTGGCCTTCCTAAAACTAACCCCAACTAATTTTACAACACAAAAACTACATTTATTATTACCCTATTCAACCATTTTCACTTACTCACATTCCATCACTTTCATTTTTACCAATATTTTTGACCATTTTATCATAACCTAGGTTTAGGGCATCCTAGCTCAAGATTATGGGTTTCAAACCAATAGTACACTACTTCCCCTTTCAATAATCACTCTCTATATTTTATTACACCTATTTTACCAATTTTAAAACAAAACATACCTCATTCCATGATCGATGGCATGGATGGAGCCCTCACATCTCTACCTAGCTGCATCCTCATCCTTATTCCATCTGTTGAACACTCAAACACATGCACTAACCCAATCAACACTCTATACCTCAGCAAGTTCCACACTCCACACAATAGTGCAAATCACTCAATGACTAGACACTATTCACCAAGGTCAATAATGAGTAACAAGATTTTTCATTTTTAATTTTTACTACATGGATTTTTAGGGTTTTCCCCTAACCATAGATAGTTAGGGAAACCATCTATGGTTGACACTCAAGGCACCCTAACCATTGATGATTAGGGTCCCTCACCTTTTTCTAAACTTTTTAAAAAAATAACCCTTCCTCCTCAACCAACTCCTATATAGAACTACATTTGGTTTGAAGTTCATTCTAGATACTTTATCCATGGAACTATATAGGTAGTATCCACTCACCTAGTGTATTTAGAGTCATATTATCCACCCCTCACCAAATCCCCAACCCACCAAATATTACACCATGCCCACCTCAATGTTGGTTATTCTTGACCAGACCTCTTTGCATGTTTTATGATGCTTCTACGTGGTTCTTTGATCGTTCTAACTAATTTCACCAATGTTAACCATTTGAAATTTGCACTAACTCATGTATTACCTGACCACTTGTTTTGTTTTATAAGATCAATTCCTAACCTAGACACCTATGACCCATATTAACCCCATCTAGATGGCTTGATAGGCATGACTTGATCAGTTATGACCAACACTATAGACCAGTTACCCTATCTTGTCCTTTGTCGACACTGACTTTATTTTATAACATTAGAAATACTAGTCTTTGTGCAATCTTGACTATCACTCTTAGTTTCATTTGGTGTGTAGGTGTGTGTCTTGAATGCCCCAACCTTTTTATATATCACCCACATTATGAACACCCATTTACACTTTTATCAAACCTTAACCCGATTTTGCTTTCACCTCAATCATCTCCAATTTTGAGGGAGAGTACCTCCTCCCACATTTGGGGTAACTAGACTTAGACCAACCTCTTATTTTTGTTTTATAGCTTGATTAAAGATACATAATAAAAGGGGGCAAAATATTGACACCTAAAAATTGCACATGATAATTTTTGAGGTCATGCTACTTTAAACCCTTATCTAACCTTGTGTCTAGTGAACCACCTAACCTATTAGACACATTTTAAATTTAACCTTATTAAACCACCCACCTAACACATCATTTAATTCCCCCCTTTTTTTTCCAAGTCTCTTTGATCCCTCAAACGTCAATAGTTGGCCTAAACCATCAATGATTGGCCTAAACCATCAACGATTTCCCTGATCGTCGATGGTTAGGTCCCCATTTCTACTTTAAAACTTTAAAATAATTTCTATATTTTGTAAAAGATTAGAAACTCATAGAAGGGAAAATTACCTTTAAAACAAGCTTTTAAAGCTACAATATTTAACAACTTTATCCTCGATCAAATTAGTAACTTTCTCTATTGAAAATATCAACTTCTGCTTATAAAAGGAAGAGAAGAGGAAGTGAAAAAGGAGAGGCAATAAAATAATTTAAATTCAAGTTATCTTGTAGGTATCTAGCATCCTTTTATCAAGCAATATCATTGGAAACTTGAAGCTCTATTGGAACCACATTTGAAGACCCTTAGTACCTTTACTCTGGCCAAATCATTCTAGGATTCCCTCACCAAGTTTCAAGTATTCTATGCTCATTTGCTTTAATATATCCTATTCCTAATCCCTCTAATCCATAAAAGTTATCATCATCCTAATTTTTCCTTCTTATCTCATAACAAAACATATGCCAACCCAAAAACTTAGTCTATACTTTCTATTCTACCCATTTTTAGAATTGCACAGGTAACCACCTATGGTTTGGGTTAGCTACCACTGGTTTCCCAACCACCGATGGTCTTATCTAACTACTAACGATTCCCCTAACTACTGATGGTTCACTATGGAATAATTTTCCAACAAGCTATTTTCATCCCTTTAACTCAGATAAAACCCCACTTTTTATGTTTCCCTCTGACCACAGAACCTTCCTTGATTTTTTGGACCAGACCCTGACCACCTTAGCATAACATTTAATCATTTTATTTTAGTAAGAAATTTATCTTTTATTTATTGCACATATTTACATTTCTATCATTGAATGCAAGTTCAATTTTTTTAATCCTTTCAGACTTAATTCATAAAAGGTGGATTGACAACGTCCTAAAAATCATTACGCTTCTTGGATCTAGCTCATGATAGGCAATCCACTTAACCAAACATCTAACCACCCCATTTCATGTGTCTCTTATGATTTAAAAATTATTCCTTCTTAGACAAAGAGGAGTTACCACATTCATCTAGATTCATGCACATATTCTACTAGGTATTCTTCTATACACCCTATTACTAGATTTCTTTTATTTACTTTCAAAATTAAGAAATGAGAAAAATAAACTAAAACAAAGTGAGTGTCCCAAACATCTAAATTTTATGTTGAAGAGAGTTTTGCGGATGAAAAATAACCACTTTATGATAAAATCAAGGGTATTCTATATATGAAACCATGAGGGAATCTATTTGAGGTATCTTAATAAGGAGGAAACAACTAATGTGATTAGAAACCTCCATGGAAAGCATATGATTAGGCATAGATTAGTAAATTCCACTACTCACTAAATATTAAGAGTTGAATAATATTGGCCAAAGATTTTCAAATATACACATGTATATGTCTAGATTTTCTATATCTATCAATTTGTTGTACATAGGGAACTCATTCCAGTAGTGCCACTACTACCAGTGATTGAAGCCTAACCGTTTGTAAAGTGGGAACTAGATTTTGTGAGAGAAATCAACACCAATTCATACATAAGACACAAATTAACCTCATGGCCACATACTATTACAACCATTAGGTTGAATCTCAACTATTAAAAACTTATATGACTAACATAGTGATCCAATTTATGAAGGAGAACATTATTACAAGGTTTGGTATGCCCTGCATGCTGGTATGTGACAATGGACCCATGTTTTCCTATTTATAATTCCTAGAATGGGAATTCGATCACCAATTAATTATTAAATTATATTCTAATTTTATCTACAAGGAAATGTGCTAGATGAGTCTAAATATAATAATTTGATAAATATAATTAAAATGATATTGGAAAATAATCTAATAGATTGGCATAATGTCTTGAAAATTTCATTATGGATAGATAAGACTAAAACCAAATTTGATTTAGGTACTTATCATTACCATTTAGTTTATGTCCAAGACCTTATTTTCCCATTCAAATTTATAATCCCTAACTTCAAGTTTATGATGAATTACCTAGATTCTGATGATTAGATAGAAGCATGCATCTTGAATCTTATGCATTTTCACAAAAAATGTGATGCATCCCTATTAAATTTTAGTAATAATCAAGAAGTTATAAAATGATGTTTTGAAATATGATCAAAATAGAAATCATTTAGGATATATGACCTTCTCCTTATGTGGGACAAGGATCATGAATAAAAGGGACAACATAAAAAATTTGATGCATTATGGATAGGTCCCTATCAAATCTCTGAAATCTTGGGTGAGAATATTTTTTTTCCTAAGGTGTCTCACTAGAGATGATGTCCCATTCCCCATCAATGGGAATTAAAAAAATTACTTATGAGCTTAATTGGCTTGTAAAGCCTTGCAAATATTTTATCTTTGGCTCCTTTTTGTTTGTTGTTCTATTTTTTTTCCTATCCCTTGTTTCACTATTGGTTTGCTACATGTGTTGTCTGCTAGTTTTAGCATTTTTACTACTTGGTATAGCCTTATTATGTCTCTTTTTAGCTAAACCTACTATTTTGACCTAATGTTTCCCATAATTTGTTAAATAATGGTTAATGGGTACCTTTTTTGTGAATAATAACATTGGCATTCTTATGCATAAAAAATCTATTTAAAATCTTATACAATTGCTTATATGAACTGCTATATTTTCTTGTATGGTTATAATGCTAAAGTCTAGTGATTTTAAACAAGAGAACATGAATTTAGAAAGGATACTTTTCTTGTTTAAATACCATCAAATATGCATAATATAAAATCTAAAGTAAAAAACACAACTTTGAAGTCTTCAAGTTTTTCTTGGTGATTATGAACTTACTGAATGTCACTCAACCCATGGATTAGTCCCCAACCATATATGGAGTGAATTATAAAATATATTATAAAATAAGTTGAAATAATAATGAAAAATATAAAAATTATCCTCGAAAGGGTGATCTTGGTAACCTCCACCATAGGCTTTCTAGCCTGGTTGGCATTGAAGAAAGGCCTTTGAAAGGGACCAGAGGTATCTTTATTAGGATTATGAAATCTTGGATGGTAGTATAGAAATGCCCATTCCATTCCACACTAAGTTAAATTATAAAATATTTCCCCTCTTAGAATTTATTATCATTTGGATAAACCTACTTTATTTGGTGTGTGTGCAAAATAATAAAATTAAACACATAGCTCAAAACTGATGGTCTTTCTATAGAATTAAAACTTAGTATTTCATGTTGAAGTAGAAATTTGTGCCTTCAAATTTTGACTTTACACAAGATGATTTCTTGAAGTTGATGGTTATGTTTTAAGGAGAGATTGAGATTTTGGATTCTTGATATATTGTATATATCCTAGTAGAGTCACCATTTATTATTTCTTACACAACATGCCCCATTTTCAAACTAAAAATGGGGACCATTTTCCTTTTTACTTGGGAGTCTGATATCTTTATTTTGAAGAGTTTTTGAGGTTTGGTTGTTTGAATTCCTTTTGATGGTGAAAGTTACTATATGATAAGTTATAAGTGCCTAAGCCTTCTTATTCCCAATGTTTTTCCTATCTTAGAATATTTTGTCCAAG
>JARHVA010001236.1:395000-500000 GCA_037957365.1 Torreya grandis | reverse complement strand
TCTAGATGGCTGGGGTGACTATTCTTCTTCTTCCTTGGTAGATTCTTCATCAATAGACCATTATTCAATTTTAAACCCATCAAGGGTCTTCCAAAACCTAGGCTCTTTCTTTGGATTTTCATCCTCACTGATGTCTACATGAAGAGGTTGTATTTGTCTTTTATTTCTTAATTATTTGAGATATCCTAGGAGGAGGTCTCTTTCTTCTTGATATAGTGGGTTTCTTTTCTTCATTTTGCATCTTCCTTTCAAGAGGGGTGGCTGATAGAACTTGTTATTCTTATACAACAATTGACAAAAGAACTTCCTCTTATTTTGAAGGAGATATGGTGGAAAAATAAATATGTGGTGACAAGAGATTGAGAGAAGGAATATACTATTGTGGACTTCCCTCCTCTATGTCAAAAGGAGGTAAGACTAGTTTCCTTCTCTTTCTTCAACCTCCTAGTAGTTTCAGATGAACCATCAATAGCTATGGGTTTGCCAATAGTTCTAGTGCCCATAACATCTTCTTGTACAATCTATTGGGCCTACTCCTCACCGGATTCCTCCTCATTATTACTCTCTTCTTGATAAGGTTCATTATTCCTTAGGGATAAAAACTATTCACAACTTAGATTAGGTCTGAAAAAGTTTATTTCATGTTTAGTTATCAACCATATTAGGCAATGATGGGATAGGGCTTTTTCAATACCCTTTTAGTACTCTTTGGACATCCTTTTTAGAATGTTTCATAAGTGATTTAGAATATTAATGGTTTTATCATGCCTTAAATATTTCATAAAATTAAATTTAAGAGTATAAATTAGGGAATACCTTCCTTCACATGTCATATATCTAATGATGTATTAGGCTATCTCCCTTCAGGATGTAGGTAAGTTGAGTCTCTTGACACCACCTTTATTTAGTACTAGTCTTTCATTTCCTTGATAAAATTTATGTCTAGCTTCTTAACCATTGAGTTTATCTTACTAGTTATCTCTTATACTTGGCAGCCCAGATGCTTGGCTCATAAGTTATGTAGTGACTAAGAATGTGATGCCATGTATAATATCTTGGTCTCCAGTAAAATATACTACAAATTACCTATTAATAAGTTCTAATAAATTTTATAATTTATTAAAATAAGTGGTCCAACCAACTCTATTAAAGACAACCTAGCTGGCTTGGTCTCCCTAAAGTTGCCTATGTTCTGTGGGTTCTCTCCTCACAATTAACCCTCCCATTCTACTAAGTTCAGATTTTCTATCAATCCTTTCAACCATTAATTGGTAACACGCTCTTTTTGGATTATAAAAATTTGCCTATAACAAATTAGGGTTTGTTCAACAATGGTGGTTTATGGTTTCAAGTTGCAGGGTTACAAGGTATGACATGTTTTAGCTTTACATGAATGGTTGTACTTGTAAGGGAAAGAAATGAATTTGATTTTTTTCCCTAAATGATATTATGGATTCATTATGGCATCTAATCTTGCATGTATGGATCCTGTAATTCATGGTATTCTAACCTGTAGCATCCTCCCCCCACATGAGACATCACATGTCCTCTATTGATGTGGAATTAATAGAATAGAAGGGATAGAATAAGATCATAATTAGGGGTTTAAGTGTGGGTTGGGACATCATCATATGGATTTAAGTGTGAGTTGATGGGTATTAATGAATGATTTATTTCATGAATTAATATGCTTTTCAATATCATACATGTTATATTAAAATAATGAATACTTTTTAATGATCAAAATATATGGCATATCTTTGTAATAATTTACCAAGGGTAATGTTGAAGATTTGTATGTGAGTGATTAATAGAATGTAATAATTGTGCTTATAGTTGTAACTAGACTGAAGTGGGCCCCTTTTGATTAATTATGAGAGCATAAGATGGTAGGCTTCTATGGTGACTGCAATGTGCCTACATGTGATTCATGATAACCTACATGGAACTATAATAGGGGTCTTAAACTTAGATGAGAGATTATTACTTTCCTACCACAAGGTGGTTATTAAAGACCTGGGTGATCCAAGTTAGTTGCTGCATGAACATAGAAGAGGGTAGATGAAGGTGTTGTTACTTTGTGATCTTCCTTTACATGATCCTACATGATTTTCCTCTATGTTATCTTAATACTTGTGGATTCTACCTAGTGACTTTGCCTTGTTATTCAGGGGTAGGCCTGAGCAAGGTTTTGACTTTTCTACTCTAATCCTCCGTTATTCCTCCTCTAGGTAGTCTAGTGTCTTCCATGAATGCTCAAAATCTCATAGCCAAGGCCATAACTTAGAGTTTGGGAAGAACTATCCTATGTGTGCTTAGATGGATGTTAGGGTATGCTTGCAACAACTAGAGATGGTTCCCATAGTGATTGTAAGGTTGTGTCTATCTATGGAAAAAGTGCCTATAGTAGCTATAGAAGATTCTATAGTAAATGAAAGAGGTGCTTATAGTAGATATAGAAGAGCCCATAATGAATAAATGAGGTGCCTATATCAGTTATAAAATAGCCCTTGGTAACTAAAGGAAGATGAATAGTTTGCTCAGAATGATTATTTATTATTTATTATTTATTTTTACCCCTAAATAGATAACAAATTGGTTTTATATTTAGGCCTATTTTATAGTTCTAAGAAGCTAACAGGATGGTTTTATACCTAGAAATTACCAAAAATGCCTACAATAGAATGTTTATTCTGAGTCCTTGCCAAGTCAACAGTGAGGGTGACTGGTCAAGGACCAAGTGAAGGTCTCAGTATTCATGCTAGAGGATGGATAGGATGTCCTCTCCTTCTTAATTTATGTGTTGACTAGTTTTCCCTTTATTTGGTGAGACATCATGCTAATCCAGCACATCATTGTATCTATTTTATAATTGCATGTGTATGTACTTGGAAAAATCCTCCTGAGTGAGTGGCTTTTTATACAAATTTAGTCTATGGCCATTAACTAGTAGATAGAACCTTACCAGATTAATGGTTTTGAGTTACACTAATCCATTATCATAAACATTTTCAATCTCAAATGGACCAAACCATCTGGTCTAAAGTTTTCCCTTGTGATCCTTGTATTTTGAATAAAAAATAAAGGCCCAATCTCCTACATTGAATTTATTGGTCTTAATGTACCTATCATGCTAGCTAAACCACTGGTGTTGTACAAGTTCTATGGTATATAATGCCTACTATCTATATTCATCTAAGGCGTTTAGTTGCATAAGTATTTATTTATATGCTTTAGATATATCCATCCTAAGTGTTAGTGTTATTCGTAAGGTCTTATGCTCAAATTCTATTGGCAAGATAGTTTTTTCCCATAGACCAAATCATATGGGGAAAAATTTGTAGTAGTCTTCCATGTGATTCTATAAGCCCAAATAGATTCAAGAAGTCTATCCTCCTAATCTTTATGAGACATACTAACAGTCTTGGTCAAAATATTTCCAACTGCCTGTTGGTGACTTCCACTTGTCTATTGGATTGTAGATGATATGGAGTTGATTTCTTATGCCTAATCTCATATTGTTAGACTAAATCAGTAATTAAACTAGTAGTGAATTTGGGTCTTTTATTAATGACTATTTTTCATGGCACATCATATATTTTGAATATTTATTCATAAAGGAAAGCTATGAGCTTCTCATCCCTGGTGTGTGTAAGAGCCTTGACTTCCACCCATTTAGTGACATAGTCAGTATATATAAGGATGTACTCTTTTTTGTTGGATTTTGGATCAAAAGGTCCTACAAAGTCTAGGCTATATTTTTCAAATGGTTCAAGTACCATTTGATGCTACAAAGGCATCTCATCTGAACATGTAGGTCTCCCCATATGATGACATATGTCATAATGATTATTATACCTTATTGCATCTTTATGGAGTGAGGGCCAATAATATCTTGTATTAAATATTTTTACTATTGTACACTTGAATACAAAATGCCCTCCATAGTGTTTATTATGGAGAGATTTGAGGATATCTAGAATTTCATCTTCTCTGAGATGTCTTCTGATTATGGAGTTAGGCCCATTATAGAAAACAAATCTAGATAGCCATGAATACCTGCCACTTTTCTAAATCAAATCTCTTCTTTGTTTAGGGAGGAAGTGATATGAGATTAACACTATGATAAGGTAGTTATCAATATCAACATACTAAGGTGTGATAAGGGTGAGGGAGAATATGTTCTCATCTAGAAATGAGTCATCCATTATGATATCTTCTTTAGGGGATTGTAGGCATGATAAAAAATCAGCCACAACATTATCCCTATGAAGCTTATCTGCAATGGTGATATCAAATTATTCTAATAAGAGCAACCATCTTATCACTTTGCCTAGGATAGTTAGTTTATTCATAAGGTACCAAATGGTTACATGGTCTATATGAACAAAGACTTGATACCCTATGATGTAGTGATAGAACTTATTGATAGTGTAGAATACTACCAAGAACTTTTTTTTAATGACTATGTAATTTAATTCTACTACCTATAGGTTCTTACTTATAAAATAGATAAAAAAATTGAGTGATCCTTGTTTTTGGCCTAGCACAAATCCTAGGGAAGTACTTGAAGCATCTATGTGAATATGGAAGGGATGCTTCCAATTAAGACCATGTAGAACATGGGTGATAGTCAATAATTCCTTCAATTATTTGAAGGTTGTATCATAGGTAGGAGTCTAGATGAATTTAGCATCTTTAGCCAAGAGAGTAAATAATGGTGCTACTACTTTATTGAAATTATTGATAAATATTTTGTAGTAACCAACATGTCCTAAAAAACTCCTGACATCTTTCTATTTTTGAGGAATAGGGAGATTTTTTATGATGCTAATTTTTGTAGTGTCAACATTAATTCCTTCAATATATACTTGGTAGCCTAAGACAATGACTTCTATCATAATCATGTAGCATTTAGTATGACTTAAATACAAATGGTGCTTTTGATAGCATTGTATCACTTTCTCCAAGTTTTTCAAGCACTCGTCTAATTGTTTCTCCATAAATAGTGAAGTCATCCATATCAATTTCTACACATTCATTTGCCATATCTACAAAGATACTAAAGACAACCCTATGGAATGTTGTAGGAGTGTTACATAGCCCAAAAGGTAATGAATCATAAGCATAAGTACCTAGGAACAAGTGAATGTTGTCTTCTCTTGGTCCTTAGGAGTAAATTTAATCTAGTTTTAACCACTAAAGCCATCTAGAAAGGAAAAATATTTCTTTCCTGCTAGTGTATCCAACACTTAATCAATGAAGAGCAAATAAAAATGATCCTTTTTAGTTACAATATTAAGTTCCCTGTAATCTATGTATACACACCATTCTCCATTTTTCTTTGGTATAATTACCAAATATGAAACCCATTCACTGTCTGAGATGGTATATATAAATCCAATGGTTGGTAGTTTCTACAATTCCACTTTGACTAATTTTCTAAGAGTTGGATTCATCTTATGTTGTGGTTGTCTGATTGGTTGGCACTCTCTTTGATATAGATATGTGTACATGTTTTTGGCTTGATTTTTTGTATGTCCTCATAATCATATACAAAATCATGTTGGTTTGCATGTAACATGCTAACTAGGTGATTTTCCTCATTGGAATCTAACTTACTATTAATAAGCAATGTTTTTCCTACAGAGATTACAATTTTATATGAGAGTGATTTCATAATTTATATATTGCTAATAGATCTAGTTTGGATACATCTATGAGGAAGTAGCTGGTTGAATATTTTTTTATATAGATGCATCAAATTTATCTGCTTCTCAAAATTTAAAAAATGGGCACTCAATAGATTACAGGTGGTTGAGATCTATAAAATGAGTTTGGTAATTATTTTAGAGAATATTGGAGAGAATTGTATCATCTTCTTGATCAGCCAAGGTGTATGCATGGTCTATGATGAATATAATAATTTAGGGAGGCTACTTTGTCTCATCTTTTTTAGCCCATAACGTATGCTCTGGTGTCAAGGCTAGTTGTGCTAGGGGATAGAGGGCTAACTTCTTACTGTGGTTGCCATTAGAGATTAACATGTCACCTGATCTAAAACTAATGAAGGCATTTATTGTGTTAAGCCAAGGACATCATATGATAAGAGGATATCTACCCAAATTAGACTTATGATATAACATAATAAAATATATAGGATACTCTCAAGAATCTATAGTAATGGCAAGCTTTTTAATGATTCTTTTTGGTCTGAATATAGACCTATCAACCATTTGTAGCATTGTAGATGTGAGATTAATATTATTTAACTATAGTTTATGCATGATTTTAGTTGTCATTAAATTTATTGCAACCCCCAAGTCTATAAATGTATTAGATAGATACTGATTATGGATCTAGATTGTTACTAATAGGCATCCTAGATCTAAATATTTATTTGGTAAGGTGTTTCCCAACATAAATTCTACCAATTGGAAAATCACATGCACTATATTGGGATCCTTCTTCCTTCTAGGTTTATGTAAACATAAGTATCTAATATATTGAGATTATATGGACACATCCTTGATGGTTTAGAAGAGGGGAATTTTAACATAGAGATTTTTGAGTTATCATATAAAATCAAATTTAGGCTCAATTACATGGTGTTGAAGGGTAAGACATTTTATAAATGGTGGGGCTATTTCAGCAATAGCTTTATTTAATCGTTTAGAGAGTTTTTACGGTGGTGAAGATGGGTTAACATGATCTTTTATAGTTTCCTAATCTGACTCCATTATTATGGATGGGATTGGAGGTGGTATAACTTTACCTAAATGTAGGTGAACTTCACTGATATTCACTACATATGCTAGGTACTAGACAGGTTTAGTACTTAATTTTGGTTAAACTAGCATATTTGTAGGGTTCTACATAGGTTGGGTAGGGAGCTAATTAGGCTTGGGTGTAGCTTATGTATTGGGCATAAGATGAAGAGGTTGTTATTGCTACTATGGAAGGAATCATCTTTGATGGTTTCAATAGGGATGATTGGGTCTCCAAAACTATTGCCTCTAGTTTGTGAATGGTGGGCCTTAGTGTGGTTGCCAAGCTTGTATCCAAGGTGGGGATGCATTTTATGGAGGTTGCCAAGAGGTGGTAGGGTAGCCTATCCAAGGTGGCTACTAGTTGGAATTAAGAGGTGGGGATGTATTTTGTGGAGGTTTATAGGAGGTGGTAGGGTAGCATGTTTGAGGTGGCTACCAGCTGGAATTAGGAGGTGGGACATTCATCCATGGACTAGTCTAATTGGGAGTAGTATTTTCAAGTTATGAATTAAATGAGGTAGAATTTTCAAAAGGTGGATTTTATCCCATACCTAGATAAGATGGTCATTAAACCCATGGATTTCTTTTTGAAATATAGAAAACTTGCTCTCCATCTCCTCCTACAACATGCAACTCTATTGTTTTTGGTTCTTCAACTATGATGTTAGCTACTTTAGCCCAAACCTCATGACACCTACAATTTATCTTCCTCCTCTTATAATCTGGAGAATACATGGTCAAATCTTGATCTAAGGCTTCTTGATTTTACCTTGAGTTTAGGATATCTATATGGATGGCCAAATGACTAATGATATCTTGTTTCATGTCTTTTAATAGGTTAATAACTTTAGATTTTGATAGGCCACTTACAACTATCAATGGAAGATTGCTTCCCCTAACTTCATTTATGACATACCTAGATTAGTTCTTGCTTAATTATTTGATGTCTATAAATTGGAGATGGGAGATATCTCCCTCACTCATTAGGTCTAAGGCTTATAGATAGTCTTCTCAGAATCCTTTCAAGAAGATGATTTTTAGAGGTTCTTTTCCTAGTGTACTTTTCTTGAATTTTTGTACACTAAACATAAACCATTCAACATAGTATTCCAAAGATTCATCCCCTTCTTGAGTCATCATAAAGATGTAATTTATTATATAACTTCTTCTTCATCCATATTCTTGATACTGAGTTAGAAATTTCATTTTCATATCCTCCTAATTGAGGATTGAACTACTACCTAGTCCCATGAACCAATGAAGTGTTGAGTCCTTGAGGGTGGTTGGAAAAAGTTTCAATTTATATGCATCCTACCTATAGTCATAACTTATATAGAGGATATAAAACTCAAACAAAAAGGTGTCTAGGTCTTTTAATAATGTACCTATGAAATTGGGCAAGGCTGAGGGTGGGATATTTTTCATTTGTGTTACACATATTACATCTAGAATAGAAAAATTCAAAATTAACTATGTCTGGAGTCCCGTTATCATCCAAAAAGTCTCCTTCTTTGTTCATGATGTATTTTATTGTGATATGGATACCAAAGGTACTCAAAATCATGTCTTCATATTTTTTTATCAATCCTTTCATTAGTATGATAGTAAACATTTATCTACTACTCTGTAGTCTTTTTTCATGATGAGAAATCTAAAGATTCTCTTGAGCTTTCTTGGATTTGTTCAAGAAATCCTTGATGGAATATTATTTTGATGATACTTTTTAGAGAGTTTGGTCATGACGTTCTTCTCTTTCATTTCTCCTTACTAACTTAGCTAATGCTTCCTCTGCTTCTATTTCCTTTTTCAATCCAATAATACTTCTTTTGTAAGTTACTTCCTTTGGTTTGTAGTGTTTCCTTGTTTAAGAGCCCTCTGGCTTATGGTATGGTTTTTAATAATATTTTTAGTTGCTATAGGTACTTATAGTTCTTTCTCAATAGAAAATTTTGGTTTGTTTGATAATAATATCCCTTGAGAATCTATTTCTCTTTGCATAAACTTTGTACTACACCTTTTAGCTATCCTATTCCTTCTTGCATAGGATTAGTGTCTTTTTTTTTTGGGTTCTAGGGGGTGGTTTTAGAATAAGCAAAACATATAATAAAGGAGTGAAGAAATTGAAATAACTAGAATTGAAATTTTACTTTTAGAAAATAGTAAATTTATCTACTAAAAGAGGGAAAATTCTCTAGGAAACAAAAAATGAAAGCAAGAAAATTATTCTAGAAAATAGGAAATGAAAGCAGGAAAATTAAAGGCACACTTTGTAGAAAATAAATCACTCTTGCAGGAAATAAATCCTAAAAACATGAACTAAGTAAATTAAAAGATTACAAAGAATCATTCAAGGCTATGCACCATTTACTTCCAAAAACTTAGACATCTAGCATAAGACACCATAGTGCCCTCACTCGACTTTCCCGACTAGAACTATATGTCTAAAAACTTAGACATCTAAATAAGACACCATAGTGTCCTCACTTGACTTGCCTAGATGGGTAGAATAGTAAATGACCAATCTTAAAAAACAATGATTGATTTTAGAAAATAATAATTGACACCTTCCCTAGCAATGATGCCAAAATGTTGTGTAGACCAATTACCTAGTGAATAATAGATTATTAAGTTTTATTAACATTAATTATCAACCTAGAGTGCTTACACTTTTCAAATATGTCAGCACTATATATGCATTATTGATTCATAAATGATCTTGATTTATTAGTTACAATATAATGAGCTTATGTTGAATTCACCAAATAGTTATACTATGAAACTATTATGATAAAAATATATAAATAATTCACACTTATAAATCACACATGCATCACAATTTATATAATCAAATTAGTAATGAAATCTACTTACACACTCTTAACTAAGGAGGTTCAGGATCTTTACTACAGATCCTTCCAAAGGGGTCCTTCTTCATTAATAACTAAGTTCCAATCCTTCTTTGAGAGATTTACAAAAGCTTCTTATAGAATAAACTTTCTCATTACTCAAATCTATAGCAATTAAAGATTTCTATAGAAGATTACAATGTAATTATTTCTATAGTTCTATTAACTATCCAATCTCAATTTTAACTTCACTAACTCCTAATTTGATCTAGGCTCTACCATCAAATATAGAAGGTAGTATATTAACTTCTAACCAAAGATACCAAACTAGGAAAAATACAAATACTTTAGAAACTACCCTAGTCAACCTTCAAGTGGTTAGTAATTGAAGTTACTTATTCTAGGCTTGACTAGGTTAAGGATAAGGTATATTGTTTTATTATTTTATTTATTTTTATCTCCTTCCCATTGTCCTTGTCTTTATCATATTTGGTATCACATCCAAATTTACTTACATGTAGGGAGTCTGAATAATAGCTATGGTCCTTTTCAATCATCTATTCAGTTTCTAAGAAAAATGGATGTGTCCTTAAGATGATCACAATAATAGCTCTATTTTTTACAGTGGTTGGAGATAACCTATAGGTGAAGCTTATAGTTGTTATGGGTACTCTATAGTGGATATGATCACCTTGTAGGTGAATATTAAAGTTACCATGATAAACTGACAGTGGCTATGGGTAGCCTGTAGGTAGAGCCTATAATTACCATGGGCAACCTACAGTGGTTATAGGTAGCTTGTAGGTGGAGCCTATAGTTGCTACATGCAACCTACAATGGATATGGGAAGCCTATAGGTGGAGCATATAGTTTCTATGAGTAGCCTATAAGTGTTGTGCCTAAATGATATCTTGTAGCCTTATGCTATCCTTCAAATGCTTGTTAAATAATGTCACACAAGTATAAAGACTAAAAAGTAGAGGAATTAGTGGCCTCATCATGTGCCACATGACATGATCATAGAAACCTATAATGGATAGAAGTCTTTGTGAAGATTATTTTGTAAGTAGTGCCTTGAATCAATGTGACGGTGCCATCTACCATCATCATGTGAAATCAGGGTTAGTGTAAAAATACCAAGTAAAATCCCATAGGGTGAAAAAAAATCCTAGTAAAGCCTAGATAAAGGATGTGTATTTAGAAATTGATTGCTTGAGATAAAACTAAAGGCCCATGTAGCATAGGAAGAAGTTGGAAAGGGTTTAAATGATCTTGATAAACTAAATTGACTTACCAAGTCATGTTGTAGGCCTAAAGACTAAAAATTAATGGCCCATCTGGTCATCAAAGACTATCAAATCTAGAATTCAAACTGTAATTTCAAATAAACAATGAAGTTTAAAACATTATAATTGGCACTGTGAACAAAGATAAATGCAAAGGCCTGTAAACTTCAATGTAGGGTTGAGATACTTGAAGGCTAGTGTGGTTGATGATATTAAATCAAGTATGTTGGCCATGTGAAAAATAAACCAAGAGCATAAAATATAAAGAGAGATTTAATAGTATAATGATTGAGAGTTTTAAAAGGGGAATAAAAATTTGAGAAATATATTAAAGAATCATGGGTTCAACTAAAAAGAGAATGTCTTGAGGAAAATCTATCAGAGTTCAAAGATAATCCTAACTAGCCTCTCCAATCAACAATGCATATTTATAACTACCCCTAATGGATAATTATAATTTTTATTGATATCTCCTTGGATTTTATTTTGTATATAAGGCTAGCTCATACATTTTAGTAGTGTTTGGATATTTTTGAATTGTAAGAGAGATAAATAACCAACCATTTTTTTATGATACTTTACGACTTTATAGATTGGTTTTGTTGCTTCATTTTTTTAGTTTTATTGTTGTTGAGGTAAATTTCATATCTAGATGATTATATGGACTCAAAAATTTGTTAAATAAAAAATAAAAATATTGATGTTTGAAGATTATTGGGATTGTATGTGGACATTTTACTACACATGTTCTAAGGTGATTGTGCCCCTTTCTTTCTCACAATCACTCTTCTCCAAACTCTTTCACTATCTATAGTTGGAGTTGTGATAGGTATAACTCAACCAAATATTTGGTCTAATAATTCTCATTCAATCAAATGTCTCACCTTAATCTTGATGTCAATAGGGTCTTCTTCTTTATAGCCTTGCTCTTTTGCATTTTATTTTTATAATTGTTTTAGTTTGTATCTTGGGTATCAATGAATGCAATATAAATTTGAATTCTTATCTTGATTACTCTTAATGTTATATTTAACATCATTAAAACTTTGTTATAATCATGCACCTGGTAAAATAATAGATAAATTAGTTGTGTCTTTCCTATAGAAATCTTAGAAAGTCTAATTTCTATCTAAGATTGAACCCTATAAGCATTGTCAAGAAGGTATATAACCTCTTAATGAATGTCTTAATTAAATAAACCTATTGTAAAACTAGGCCCCTTAAAAGGAATATTCCACATCAACCAGCTTAGTGAAGACCAATATACCAATATTTGGTACATTTAGACCTTGGGGAAACATTTATTTGCAGGGTATTCTTCATTTTAAGAGAGGATGGGCTTTAAAACCTTTCCATATTATTTTTGTGATAAAACATGGATAAACATATTTGAAACTAGAATGAGTACCATGAAACATGAGTTGAGCTTACAACCAAAGTTTTAACTAAGACCTTTTATAAACCTTTGATTCCACTGGGCTAAACCATCTTTTAATCTAGAAAATAGAAAGATAAACACACAATCAAAATATGCTAGGGATAACTTTGAGCTATTAAAAATTAAAAATAATAGAATACCAAAACAAAGGGATAAAAAATTAAAATAAAGTGCTAACCCATTTATTTAGTTGAATTCACCAACAACTATGACTACTCACTTGGTCAATCCATTCATTTTCCCTTAACCTTTACTAATGGCCAATTTCGTGGCTTGGCTTGGGTAAGGAGGTTATTTCCCTATGGATATCCCAAGAATATATAATTATCTACCAAAAAATATAGAAAAACTTTGTTCCAAATTCATAGTTAGGGTTCTCCAAATAATAGAGGAACATATTCAAGCATTTAAGGATGTGCTAATTAGAACACAGGTTCAACATCATGATGTTTCTTATAGGTTATTATCCTATTCCCTAGGATAAAAAAATATTCATGGTACATAGGGTTACCACATTGGTCTATTAATTCTTGGGAAATTTTAGAGATAGTGTATGTGAATCATTTAAAAATTCTCATTGATCCTACTGTTTTGTATTGACATTTTATTACCAAAAGGAGGGAACACAATGAGCCAATGAGTATGTTCAATGCTTAATTTTTTAAGTTATACCAAAGAATCAAAACACCTCACATATAAGTAGAGGGTCATATAATCTAAACATATTTGAGAAATCTTGATCCATTGACTTCAATGTATTTGAGAAGAACCCTTGCTGCACTTGTCACTCTATATCTAGCCTAAAACTAAGTGGTGAATATAGAGTATGAAATGGCTCCACAAGGGTGTATTATAGTATATCTACCATTATTAGGATAAATAGGGGCATATAGTTAGAACCTTATGCTAAATTAAGCTATTATGCTTAACACTCTACTCAAAAATTCTATCTTAGGTGTTATGTATGGTAGCCTTGGCCTAGTGTATGCTCCAACTCTGATGAACTAAATACCTATTAGTGTGCCCTATATGCCTCTCGATCATGTAGTTTCCTAAGAAAATAATCAAAATTTGGTCCTAATGGAATACAAAACCATTTTTGTCACAATAAGCACTAATGGTTATGATACATCTTGAAATACTTAGTAGTTAGTTCCATCTTATTTGAATCCCTAGACACTTGATAGTAATTCTCACAACCATGCTTCAACTACTACCCCTACATTATTGAATGAAAATACACTTATGAATAGTCCACAACATGAATTAGTGATCTAAATCAACACTAATGCATATCTAAAAGTAGGAAATTTGAGATAAATGGTCCAAATATTATCAAATGGTGTGATTAACATGTGAAGGTAGGGACCCAAAAATGTAACTTAGAATACTAATAACACACCCCATGGCTGAAACTTTAGTTTTTAGAGGCCCAATAGACAATGGAATTCATGGACATATAATGAAAATATGCCATCCTCTTGATAATGGAAACTAAAACATCAATGTGAACTTATCCAACTTGGCTCTAAAATATTGGTTAGAGTTCATACCATAACTAACCATGTAGAGATAAACTATGTTGAATTCATAACCACTTTTACTATCTTCCAAAAGGACATAAACAACATAAAAATTATTCCTACTCATGGTGAGATTCAGAACCAAGATGGAGGTAAATCAAGCACATATTTAGAATCTGAATGGTTATATTTATTTATTTTCATATTATGTTTTCCATCATTAAAAAATTATTATATTCATGCACCTGGTAAAATAGTAAAGAAATAAACTTTGTATTTCTTGTGAAAATGTTATAAAGTCTAATTTTTATCCAAGGTTGAACCTTGAAAGCATTGTGAAGAAGGTATCTATCCTCTTAATGAATTTATTAATCAAATAAACCTACACCTTAATTTTTAAAACATTCCCTTTAAAGTAATAATATACATCAACCAATTTAGTAAAGACTAACATACAAATATTTTGGTACATTTAGACCTTGGGGAAAAATTTTATTCATGGGATGTTCTTATTTTTAGGAGAGGAAGGGCTTAACAAACCCTACATGTTATTTTTATGCTAAAACATGGATCAACATTAGCTACTACCTCTAGTATCATAAGTTCACCTACATCAACGTTGCTAGTTTTAAATACTACCAATTAAGGTTTCCATGATTGGAAATTTTTAAAATTATATTGATAGAACTATGTAGATAATTAGGTGTAGTGCACAAACTCTACATGGATAGAGTTGTATTGGGTGTCTTGATTCTTATTTTATTGGGACACTTCACATGTAAAATAATAGTCAATGCTCAAGACATTGAATTAACTATCTCCTAATTTACTCTTCGATCATATGACATTAGATCTTCCATGTGATGTCCCTTACTTAGGGGCTCTCTTATCTACACAAAAGCTCTAATACCACTATGATATCCCCTCCAAATAGGAAATATAGCAACACAAAAAGCTCTGAACAAGATACAATTTGTAGAATAGATTCAAATATGCATAAACAAATCACAGATCTTATCATTCATCCAGATGATTACAATAGATGTCCTTCTAAACTATTACAATTACAGTCCTCTCTTATGCATATAAAATATGAAATATAGTCTTGAAAACCCTGGCTTTGCAAATCTGGTAGTGAAACCTGAATTTTGGAAGGTCTCAACTTTTTTGTGTCGACATGCAGATGCCGTCGTCGATCGATATCACGCTGACGTCGGTCACTGTCAGTCAGATTTTTGCTGATGTCAGTCTTAAGTCGACCAATGTCAGTCACTGGAAGCTCTCTGTATATCGAGGTCGGTGCCTGAGCGGATCTGTACGGACCTGTACAAACTTAGTATAGCCACCAACCTGTCTGTTCTTAACCCCTGATTGCTGAATAACCTGATCTGAAGATATACTATTCTAATACAGAATATCTCTATCTGTATAATTTATTGGATCAAAAACTAAATAAAGATAAATACCTAAAATATCTGTAATAACTTTTGTGTGAAGTTATCTCTCAACCCTAAAATTCTGTGATAACTTTTGGATGAAGCTATCTCTCAAATCTGTACCTTTGTGATAACTTTTGGATGAAGCTATCTCTCAATTTGGCAATAAATCAGCTGATATCTCATAGCCTCTAAATCAAACACAATGAAGAGTTGATGTTCTCCACTGCAATGGAATCCTGGAACCCTTGGCTCAGTCTTCACAGAAGAATTTCTTCAATATCAATAATCAATAATCAATTCATACCCATAACTCTCTCCCATGAGAAATCTTATACCCTTCCAAAGGTGTGCTTGCTAAAATTAGATTACCTCAAATTAGAACTTGGGGTTCTAAAATTAGAATTCCTCAAATTAGAACTTGGGCTTCTTAAATTAGAATTTGGGTCTTAAAATTAGACTAATTAATTAATAATTAATAATTAATAATTAATTATTATCTAATTTAAAATTAGACCAAATAATTAATATTTGATTAAATCAATCAAATATTAATATCTCCCTCAATACATGTTGGATCCTCGAACCATCTGAAGCTAGTGAACCAGGGAGTGATTCTGCACATGACCATATCAAAAAAAGGGTGCTCCACTATATGTCAAATATCCATAAATAATAGGAGCTCAGGCCCAATGTGTCTGAAATAACTTGAATGAGAGCCAATTATAGGAATTCTGTAAATCAAAGCCAAGCCAATCTCCATCATGACCCTCTATCCATCCTATTAGCCTATGAAGGTCGCATAATAGGCTAATCATCAAGTCTGTCAATGTCCACGAAAAAGGGGACATGACAATCTGCCCCTCTAAAAATTTCTTGTCCCCAAGCAATCTCGGAACAATGAACCACTCGATCCACCTGGATCCCAAATGTAATTATACTCTGCACTGCTGTGAATCAATGCAAGTACCTGCAACATCAGTAGAAGTAGAACAAAGAGGAACCCATAATCAAACTAGCAAATGCAACTCAACCAACCTCTAAGAACACATGAGAACCAAACTCTTGAAGCATCATAACCCAAGTAGAATGGACAACTCAAACTGCCAATTCCATCTGCAAGAGATGGTGCCAATCCATCCCATAATGGATGGTAAGAAACTGGAGCCGATCTACCCCTGTGTGAAATCAAATCTTCTCTCTCTAGGTCAAAATAAGAATAATGAGCATACCCCACCTCAAAATCCTTGTGTGGTAGCATAGTAGATAGGATCCCTATAATCTCCCCACCTAATCTGCTAATAGCACCAGTACCTTGGATGAGAACACCTTCTGTCACCCTATGCGAATCCAGATGAACACCTGCACTATCCAACAAATACTCCATGAATGACTCCGTGCAGTAAAAATTATATGTGGAAGCATCAATGTACTCCCCCACACACCACAACTGATCTCTCTGTAAATGTGGCACAATCAACTGGATCACACTGTCATCTATGTGAGAAGAATCAATCTCTGAGTCTGGGGCTGGTGAAGATCGTAAATTCTCTAACTCCATGGTCATCTCAGCCAAATGAAATTGTGACTTCTCATAAGCTAACTGCGTAGTCTCCAGAATCTCAGAAGTCACCTCTAGCTACTGAGTAAGCTCACTCACCTTATCTTCCTCGACCAATAATGCATCATACACTGTGCTGCTCCACTCCATAAGATAATCTCTGTCAGCTACCAACTGCATATAACCCTGTCTCAGAATCTGGATAGCCTCCCATAAAGAGTGGATCTCTATCAAGGACAAATAACTACCTCCCTACTCAATGCTAGTAGGAGAACCCCATCCATAAACTGCTAACAACTGATGAGCATCATCGAAATGCTTGCAAGTGGTAGCAATGTCTCACTCACTAACTCTTAGCTGACTAGACACATGGTGGCACTAGCTAGATTGTCTCCTACAATCCTCCTCTGATGCATGGTCCAAAAGAGTAGACTCAAAATCACTGATCTTTGGAGTACTACCATCCTTACTCTTTAAATCAACTCCAAAGCTCATATCAACATCCAGAGTATCAAAAGCCGTAGCATCACTTACTAACTCTTCCATACCGAGAGAAACGGTTGGTGAAACTAAGTCCTCAAAGCTATCCATTGCATCCTCCTGAGTATCATTTACAATAATTAGATCCTGGGAATCTTCTATAATCTCTGTCATAACTGAGAGATCATCAACCCTCAGTGCACTAACATCTAAGCACACCTCTACACCCTGAGTGCAAGCATCAGACTCGTCCTCATCTTCACTATCCTCTATCTCATAATAATCATAATAATCATGGGACATGTTGCACTCTTGTCTAAGTGATCTGTAGTGGTCTCTTCTTGGTTTAACAAAGTGATCATAAGACAACCTCCCCTGAGCTCATGGAGTTAATAACTCCCACTCATCCTTCACTGTCATATACCGAGTGGATTTGTCTTTGGATGTAGGATATGAAAGAGATTCATTTAACCTCTTTAAACTTAGTTTCAACTTCTTCATATCATAGTCCCACTATCTTTGAGTATATGGAGTCATCATGATTTACTAACTGATTCAACAAACTACCCAAACTACCCAATAGGATGGCAAGACATGGGCTCTGATGTGCCCAACAAGATGGCAGGAATTTGGATCTGATACCACTGTGATGTCCCTTACTTAGGGGCTCTCTTATTTGCACAAAAGCTCTGATACCACTGTGATATCCCCTCTAAATAGGAAATATAGCAACACAAAAAGCTTTGAATAAGATACAATTTGCAGAATAGATTCAAATATGCATAAACAAATCATAGATCTTATCATTCATCCAGATGATTACAATAGATGTCCTTCTAAACTATTACAATTACAGTCCTCTCTTATGCATATAAAATATGAAATACAGTCTTGAAAACCCTGGCTTTGCAAATCTGGTAGTGAAACCTAAATTCTAGAAGGTCTCAGCTTTTCTGTGTCGACACACAGATGCTGTCGTTGGTCGATATCATGCCGACGTCGGTCACTGTCGGTCAGATTTCTGCCGATGTCGGTCTTAAGTCGACCGATGTCGGTCACTGGAAGCTCTCTGTCTGCCGAGGTCGATGCCTGAGCATATCTATACGGACCTGTATGGACTTAGTACGGCTGCCAACCTGTCTGTTCTTAACCCCTGATTACTAAACAACCTGATCTGAAGATATACTATTCTAATACAGAATATCTCTATTTGTATAATTTATTGGATCAAAAACTAAATAAAGATAAATACCTAAAATATCTATAATAACTTCTATGTGAAGTTATCTCTCAACCCTGAAATTCTGTGATAACTTTTGGATGAAGCTATCTCTGAAATCTATACCTCTTTGATAACTTCTAGATGAAGCTATCTCTCAATTTGGCAATAAATTAGCTGATATCTCACAGCCTCTAAATCACACACAATGAAGAGTTGACGTTCTCCACTGCAATGGAATCCTGGAACCCTTGGCTCAGTCTTCACAGAAGAATTTCTTCAATATCAATAATCAATAATCAATTCATACCCATAACTCTCTCCCATGAGAACTCTTATACCCTTCCAAAGGTGTGCTTACTAAAATTAGATTACCTCAAATTAGAACTTGGGGTTCTAAAATTAGAATTCCTCAAATTAGAACTTGGGCTTCTTAAATTAGAATTTGGGTCTTAAAATTAGACCAATTAATTAATAATTAATAATTAATTAATATCTAATTTAAAATTAGACCAAATAATTAATTAATTAATATCTAATTTAAAATTAGACCAAATAATTAATATTTGATTAAATCAATCAAATATTAATATCTCCCTCAATACATGTCGGATCCTCGAACCATCTGAAGCTGGTGAACCAGGGAGTGATTCTACACATGACCATATCAAAACAAGGGTGCTCCAGTGTATGTCAAATATCCCTAAATAATAGGAGCTCAGGCCCAATGTGTCTAAAATAACCTGAATGAGAGCCAATTATAGGAATTCTGTAAATCAAAGCCAAGCCAATCTCCATCATGACCCTCTATCCATCCTATTAGCCTATGAAGGTTGCATAATAGGCTAATCATCAAGTCTGTCAATGTCCATGAAAAAGTGGACATGACATTCCATGGATATAAAGCTATATGTAAAAAAAATATATTGATATTTGTTTAGATTATGAGTAGATACCTCACTTGAAGGAGTATTGGGTATATTGTTTTGATGAATATGAGGTAGTTCAGAGAGATTGGAGTTTAATGACCATAGATCATATCAAAATATTCATAGATGAAAGGGTACTTGATGACATGTTTGATGAGATGACTGATATCATTAACTTAGATTATGATGAGAGGGATGTAGTTGATCCCTTACATACTAAAAATTATTTAGTAAGAGAGATAGCAAATGTACATGGGAGAACCCAAATATAATGAAATAGAACAAAAAAATGGTTTGATAATAAGTTTTTTGAAGTGATCAAAGTAGGTATTTATATAAAATGAAAGACTTCAAATCCTCCCAAGAAGACTCCTACAGTGACTATAAATAAGATCAAAAGTAGCATGGTGACCAAAGCACCAATTCATTTGATTCCTAAGGATGGTGATGATGAAAACAATAATAAATTAAAATAACCCAAAATTTTTTATGGGTAATTCTTATTTTTGGTAGAGAAATTATCAAATAAAAATATGATGATGTAGTCTTCTTCTACCACTCTTGGTGATCCCTCTATCCTAATTCATAATACAATACAGTAATATCATGCCTTCACTCAAGGAATAATTATGTAAGGACATGATAATGAACTTGAGGTTGTACTCCATTCATCTCCTTTAGTATCTCAAAGTGTCCCTCTACTCCCAAAAGGTACTCCTCAAAATCAATCTACCTACTCCCATTGGAACTCAAATGACTATTTTCAACGATATATCCTTATAATAGATGTAGCCAATGCTCAACAAAAGAAAGTGTGTGGTAGAATAAAATATTATATATTTTGATGTGGTAGATGATATTATCAATGTTCCTCCTAAAAATGTTAAAACCAGAGCCCAATGTGGAGAATGATGTTTGAGAGATGACTGTGATTGACTATAATATTAAAAAGATATCACTTGAAGAGGAAACTAGGGAGAGTGATATTCAAAAATTATGTGAGACCATGAAAATAATAATCAAAATTTTAGATCAAGATGATCTCACCCAAGAATAACTCTAAAAATAGATAAAGTAGTTGACATGGTATGTCAACTACCTAATCAACCTAGTTGATACACTAATAACACCTTAATTTAATGCTCCTTATAAAATTCATATTATAATAAAATAAGTTATTGAGATAATAAATAAATTTAATTCATAAGGTATAAATTTTGAGGCTTTCGTGGAATAAATGTTTTCAAGTGCAATGAAATATATCGAAGAGATAATAAAATTATTCATGACAATCGATATAGAGGTTATCAATATGAAAAAATAAATAAAATCTCACAAGAGTGAGCTAAAGATATGGGAAAAAATCAAAGGTAATATTCATGAAATTATTGATGTTGAAACATCAATACTAATCAAGGCCAAAGTCTTTAAAAAGACATAGGATGGTATTTCATGCAAATGGTCCAAATGCATCCTACAAAAGATCAAGATTCTGGATAGGGAAATAGAAGAGCTAGAGGAATAGGTTAGTAATACAAAATAAAAATAGAAAATAATCACCTATAATATTTAAGAGATAAATTACAATATGTTAAAACAAAAAGTGACAACTCTACATACTGTAGATGAAGTAAAGGAGTAGTTTGAGAAAGTAATAAAGGAAAAGTTATTCAAGGAGAATACTTTAAGTCTAACTTATATGTCCATGATTAGTGAAATTCATGTTTCAATTAAAAAAATAAATAGTCAATTGAATAAATTAATGGAATTTATAAATTAATTATTAATAACTTTAGAAATGTGGTTGACATGGTGCAAACACATAGTAGTCCCAAAAGGAAATGACACCACTAAGGTAGTGTAAAGATTCAATAAATTTAAAACTGATCAAAGTTAAGAATAAGCCAAAATTTATGATACCTCCCTAAGTCCTTCAATACCATCCATAACAAAAAATAATACTTCCTATTATATTTTATGAATTTTCCTTTCCATTTTTTTCTAACTTTTATCTCAAAAAATCCATATTTTCCTTTTTGTAAAATTGAAAATTGTAAAAAGTAGAATCAGATGCAAAATATAATACCAAGAGACATTTTGTAATGTGAAGGGTCAAAAAATTCCCTCTTTTTATAAAAGTGGATGTTTTGTAAAAGGGATTTTTTTATGTCCACAATAATTGAATATTAAATAGGAAGAAGGAAGCTTTGTGTTCAATCATTAACTGAGAACTAAGGAATTTAAAAACTTAGTGTCTTTTTTTCATTTATGGGTATGTGTTTTCTTATGTTAATGCATGTTTCATAGTTACAAGTAGTAATAATGTTTAATTCCAATAAATATTATTAATTTCATTAATTTATCTCTCTCTCATTACATGGTTTAATGAAATATATGTTTACTCCTTCACTTGCGATTCTTCACCTCCCTTTTTCTGCTATCTTTTTAATTTGATACCACCAAAACAAAACCCCCCATTCAACCTATAAATATTATACATACTTTATATTAATTTTTTAATGATTTCATAAATGGAAACTCCCATCATAATAGATGAGATACTTTTCATATCCCATACTATTATGAAATATAGATTTATCACAAGGTACCAAATATTTCACCAAAAGTTTCTGACACCCACCATGGGGCATGTTTTGTGATTTTTATGAAACCCACATTTTACAATCATAGTAAAATGCATGGAAATTAATATAATTTATAACTCATAAATCCAACCAAATATTTATTATACACAAGCTTCTCAAATGGATATCTCTTCTCACATTCAAAAATTTTCTTATATATCCTTTGGTATTTAGTTAAAGTTATGTTGTATTCTATTATTTCTATACACCTAGATAAGAGAGTAATTACCTTAATTTCTAATGTTTACTCACTTTTAAAACCTCTTTGTTCATTGTTTCAACTCCAAATATAGCATAATGATAGGAAAAAGAGGCCAAAGAGATATTTTTATGTTAAAATATAAACACCTACTCAAAAATAGCTCCATTTGATGCCCTGTACATAGCTATAGGAGGTTATTATTCCCAATGGACAAGTTTCATGGCAATAAAAAGCATGCTTTATAGGTTTTCACATTGGTTTAGTCATATTCAACCAAGAGAACAATGGAAAAAAGTGATAAATATTATACAAAACATTTTCCATCCTCACCAATCTCAAAATCATGTTGAAGAAGAACATACAGGTCCAAATGAGGCATAAAACACTTGATATTTCTATCGGGTCACTTGCAAGCCAAGAAGAGTCATTTATATGAGGTTGTTTCATGAAAGAAGAGAGGAACAAGAACAAGTGATCTTATGATATGTTTTCCACCCATATTACCTTAAAATAAATTACAAAATTTTAGGGTTTATGGGCTTGAGATTTATAAACCATTGTTAAGAAGGTTACAGCCTCTTAAACCTTTCTAAAACCTTAATACCTCAGTTTTCTCTCATTGAGTTTGTTTTAGTGATAATTGATGAAATTTAAATACTAAGATGTATTTTTAAAATCCTAATAAATCCTCCCACACCATCTATAATTATTTATCTAATACAAATAATATAAATTTTTGTAGGTATAGGTGTACAGGGTTGAGAAAGTACAAGTTCTGAGTTGTTTGATGTTATTGAGTTTTAGGATTATAAAGAGAGTAAATCACATGATGTTAATTTTTGAAAATCCCCAAAAATTAATTTCATGTTTTAAAAATATTAAATTCATATTCAAAGTGGTTTTTAAGATTGGTTCAAGTGACAACCCTCATGTAAGAGAAGAATAACTTGGGCAAGCATATTTGATGTTTGATGAATAATCCATTTAGAAAAGAGATTGAAACACTCATGAAAAATAATTAGGACACTTATAAATAATTAAATATATGGAAAAAATATTCATTATCATCCTTGATAGGCACTTGTAGATGGAAGGCTTAGGTTCATTGGTCTAATGTTCTTGAATAAGGTTTCAAGGTTAAAAGAGCAAGTAACAGGATTTCAACCAAAAAAAAGACTCAAATGAATTATTTATGCATCCAAAATTATTATAATACCTCAAAAAATTTATCCAATATCCTTCAATACCATTCATGTTCAAAATGGAAAATGGGGATAGTTGATGTGTTCACACTCAACGTGAGCATGCATGTTAGTAGACTGTGTAAGTTTGCAAGTAGAAAAGAAAAGGTTTTTGGAAAAATTTATGTGTTTTATCCTTAGAAAAAGTATTCAAACAAATAAAACAAACTTAATATTTTCCCCAATACCCTTAAATTTCATAATAGGTAGGATATTTCAAGTCTCTAATAGGTTTCTAATATGTTTTAGGTGTAGATAGGCACCTACAAGCCTAAATAGAGGAATAAAAAAATATGCAAGTTTTGTATTTCATATGAGGTCTAAAATGTCAATCATGGTGTTTAAAACATTGGATAATATTCCAAGAGTGTTTAAAATACTTTCTATGAAAAGATAACATTAGGAGAGAGCAATAAGGGCCAAACATATCAAACTCCCCACAAACCCTAGGCATTCTATCAAAGCCTTGTAAATGTAAGATTAACTAAAAAAATCCATTTAAACTTCATATAAAGTTTATATATGTTTCTCATTAGTTTCTCCAACTATTTTTACACTTTAACTCACCTTGTGATTCCATCTACAACTAATTGTGTTCAAGATTGTTTGTAGGTAATCATCAAGAGAGATCTAAAAGGAGAAAAATGGACTGTGTTTACTTGAATTTTTGGATTTAAATTTTTTATGAAAACTTTTTGTTATTATATGTGCATATTAAAACACTTGGATAAGTAATAAAAGTCATTTTTTGACTAGACTAAGCTAAGATCTTGTAGAGAAAGTCTATTAGGCTTGTAGAGACCTAAAAGACCAACATTACCTTTGAAGTTTGATCCTTAAGAAATTAAAAAAAAAGTATTGGTTTATTTTTGTTTAAATTTATCTATATAATCTCATAAAATTCATTAAATAAACTATTAAGAAAATTCTAGACTGATAACACCTTTCCAAATACCTAATGAGACTATTCACAATCTTGTAGTAGTTCTTTGGGACTAAATCAAGTTTTTTTTTCATTTGAAAATATGTGAGATTATTGAACTTGTGTAAATATATATGGAAGTATAATTTTATTTTATTTATTATTACATAGATCTTTTAAGATGTTAAAGTTACAAACTAGTAATTTTAAGATCTTTTTTTCTCAAAACTTGTCTCACTAGTTCACTTATAAGCCTGTAGGCTCAAGAAGACCATTTTCATCATGTGGTAAGTTCGTTGGAAAGATTCATCAAGAATAATGGCATTATAATAAGTTTTTATAGTTTTAATAATCCAAAATCATGTCATTTTCCATTCCATTAAGGGGTTTAACATTATGAACAATCGTTAAGAAGATTAGAGACCTGAAACTACCCTTTTTCTCTCAAAGAGCTCAATAAATTTAAATGAATCTCTAATTGTTTATAATAAACCTAACATTCCTTAAAAGTACCTATATTATATCTACACATCTCATGGTCACCTATTGGGTAAAAAATCTTGGCATGTGTGGAGTGAAGGTACAGGAAAATAGCCTAAAATTTTCCTTTTCAAGCTTATTTGCAAGTGCTTAAAAGAGTGAGGTATTTATGATTATTTAAGGGGAATTTATAGATCTATCTATATATGTATAATTTCCCTCAAACATATATTCAATATACTTTCAAGGTGTTAAGACAAGTCTCAAGTATCTAGACCAAGTGAAGATGAATATTTTCCTTGCTTGCATTGAGAGATAAGTTTGTAGACCTTCCTAAGGTCACCTAATGACATAATAACATTTAATAAACCTTTTAGTAATATAATTTCATATTTTTATGATTCTACAGTTCATTTACAAATAAATTATAATGGCTACAATTAGAATGTAAGATCTTATTCATAGGTAGTTCACTAGGCATTTTGTTTAAGACACTCAAAGAAGCATACAGGTTATATAAAATATTTAAGTTTGACATGATATTAGAGACTATTAATAATTAATAAAAAACTTTAAATTTTATTATTGTAATCATAAAACATATACAAGGTCACAATACAATCCTCAAGGCTATATAGAGCTTCTATAGCATGAATGTTTGTAGCCTTCTCGAAAACTCTTGTTAGTAAGTAACGAACATCTATGTGAATATGGTCTATAAGATCAGATAGAGGATATATGATATTTTATAATACTTGTATGAATTTTTCAATATCTTAAAATAAGGACTAGGTATTAGATGAAGAGATAGACTTGTCCTCATTACCTCCCATTGGATCAAACAAGTTTAGACATGAAGGGGTTGGTTCTAATGACAAATATCAAAGTGTGAATAAGTCTAAGTTTAATTCTAGTTATCACCAATATGATAGATGTATTTAAAGATAAAATAATGGCATATAAATAGTCCAAAGAGGTCAAATAGGCCATGTGTTAAGATAGAAACTTGTAACTCCTTCATCCAAGAAAGGGAAGTTTCAAGTGAAGAAAGATGAGTCATAGGAGATGAAGAGTCACATATACACCACCTCTCATGAGATCATCATTATTCCAAACCAACACATGTTTAGGAGGAATGGTAGAACTATTTATTTATCTTATTTTAGCTTTTAATTGGTTTTATGATACATGACAATCATAATGCTCTCTCTCTCTCTCTCTCTCTCTCTCTCTCTCTCTCTCTCTCTCTCTCTCTCTCTCTCTCTCTCTCTCTCTCTCTCTCTCTCTCTCTCTCTCTCTCTCTCTCTCTCTCTCTCTCTCTCTCTCTCTCTTTCTCTCTCTCTCTCTCCTACATATATATTTTACCTTTAATGGATTTTAAAATGATCCTCAAAGTTAGTATGGTGACTCCCTACTAAAATTTATACTTTATTTTATTTTTTAAGTAAATAAAAATTATTTTTCCCTTCATATTACATCTAATGTGAAATTTTGACTAAATTATTGATGAATGATAGTGTTTATACTCGATCACCTTTTTTTTCTCCTCTTCATTCTCACTTTATGAGTAGTTCATCTCTTGGAGGTCATATGGTGTGTATCAAGTGGTTAGGTAAATGTTAATTTTTTTAAAACCTTCATTGGTGCCTCATTTTAGGCCTCGTAATTGTCCCTCTTAGTCGATGCATAAGCTAAAAAATCCATATTGAAACACTTATGCTAAAGACCTATTTAAATTTTTGATATCATATTTAACCTTTTCTTATATTTGTTATCAACTCATGAGCAAGAGTTGGAGACCTAAAATTTTGTGCATCACCCCTTTTATGTTTGATTTTATCTTTATCCTTCCCTTTTCCTTGTATTTTAATTAGGTGTAGTGATAATATAG
Source organism: Torreya grandis (assembly GCA_037957365.1). Classification (NCBI taxonomy): domain Eukaryota; kingdom Viridiplantae; phylum Streptophyta; class Pinopsida; order Cupressales; family Taxaceae; genus Torreya; species Torreya grandis. Next base: position 473,131 of record JARHVA010001236.1, on the reverse strand, counting down.
GTTTAGCATCAAGGGAAATAGACCTCTTTGGATGTTCTCTTTATTTATAGGCCACCAATATACTTAGAGATTTCCCATTGTTTTAATTGATTGAGGAGACTTAAAACACCTCCTCACAAGGTGCAACTCAAAATGACAACAATTCCTTTTAACAAAGGTACAAAGAATGTCACAAAAATTTCAAATCTCAATAAAATAATATTTATATTTCTCTTTCTCATCACTTATAAGATGAAATAATTACATTTTCATGGGTTTCAACATCCAATAAAAAATACATAAAAAATTAATAGGGTGAGAACTAGGCTCCAAGCTCCATGCTCTAAAGTAACCCACAAGGCCAAACCAAGGAGTGGATCACTTCCTAATCATTATGTGACTAGACTAATAATACCCCAAGATAATAACTCTCATCACTAATAATCATTATTACCAATAAGGTTGAGATAAAGTAAATTGTGGGAAAGATAAAAAAGTAAGAATTTATAATTGGCTCATTTTATCAACCTTCCATACATGTTATGGATTCCTACTACCACACAATAAATAAACACATGAAAAAATTTAGAGAAACACATAATTAAAATCACTTCAAACATAAGGCAATAACCAAATATCATAATATTTATGAAGACTCATCAATCACCCATGTGGACAAGAATTTTTAATCTTCACTCAATGGGTTTAGATAAGGAGGTATTTGGGATTCCTCTCCTTTCACAAACCCTTCTCACATTTCCATGATATGGATTTAGAAAATCTCAATATTCTTATTTCCCAATCCCTATGCAAAAGGATCTTGTATAATTAATTTATAACCTTTTTCCCATTCCTATACCCTACCAAATAAGGCACATAATATGCCCATAATAAAATCATATTTATGCAGCATAAAAATAGATTTTTAAACCAATAAACAGATTATCAAAAAAGTAATAAAACTTTTATCATCTTCAAAATCTTAGAGGTCCAATAATAACATGGCATACAAAGGCACAACCATGAAAAATAAACAATGACAAATGGGCAAGTGATATTTCCATATAAACCCTTTGAAAATCTCAATGAAATAAGGGAATAATATATTTTAAAAATAAAATAAAATAAAAGACATTCATGGGTGTATTGAGGTAGCCTACCTTCATTCCTCTAATTGATCTTAAGAAATACCTCCTTTAACTATGCCTTACCACAATGAATCCTCATCTACCTCAAGCTCCTTCTTCACCTTCTAGCTCAATATCTCCTTTATATTTAAAAATAATATCAAAAGGTTCATGTTGTCACCTAAATCATGTACCCACCAAATTAGAACATAGTTCAATGAGATAACGGTATCATCACCCAAGGTGTGAGTCTCTTGCACTCCTTGGTATAAACCTTTGGAGAATGATAGATTAATTTTAATCTAAATGTATCTGATTTAGGATCAACATGTAGGCCTAAAAGAGTTGAAGTAAATCTCTTTCTACTCTTAAATATAAAACTCATTAATGGGAAAAGGGAGAAAATGGGGTTGTTGAAATGTAAAAGTTGATGTATCAAGACTAGAAAGATAACCTCTATAGGATTTGAAGAACATCCTACAATTTTATAAAATGGGAAAACATTACACAAACTCCAACATATACACTTTACTCACATAATTAATTCACATGAAGGTGTGGGATAGAATACAACACTAGGAGGGATGAAAAATGATCCAATGATAGTCTCTGTATAGAACTAAACAAGCATAACATATGACCTACAAGAGAGAGCCAAGTTCTACACTGAGGTGCAAAGGGAGGTATAGTAACGAGAGGTTCAATAATTACAAACATGTAAGGACCAATAAACCAAAAATACATATAGAATGAAAGAATCATAGAGAAAGGAAAAGTCAATTCTTATTACATGTAAGGCTCAAGTAGTAAAGGGCTCATGGAGGATAAATTTTGGCAGCATTATGGTTCCTAAAAATGTTAACCATTTTAAAATTTAAGACCCAATATTTTATAGGAAATGAGAATCCTCAGGGTAATTGATTACAAATGAAATTCAACTGAGAAAAATTGAAGAAGATTAGAATTCAAGACATACAATCTATCTACAAATTAAATAGGGATGGTCAAATCTACTTGAAATCCTAATTAGATCCCCAAGGCATGGTGGTGATTGCCTTAAAATTGAATTTTTAATCTTGAAATATTCTCTCATTGGTTATGGATATACCAATATTTAATCATTAAATGGACACAACTCAATTTTCAAGCTTTTGTGTGCAAGAATGTAGCTATAGATATTTTGGAATTATTTGTTTTAGAAGATTTGGGCCTAATTTATTAATGCATTCTTTGGAAAATTCATCTCCTACCACCTACTTGATTTATATATTGACACATCACTTTGTTTATTATGATTTCACTTAGACATGTATCATCTATGGTATAAATGTTGATCTGGATGCCATCTTCTTATTTTTGTTCATCGAGTATCTTGGACTTTTGCAACTTTTGTCATAGGAACTTTTCTTTCCAAACTTAGCCTTCCCAATTTTTGTCTTTGATCTCTCATGAAAAAGTTACAACTTTGCTTCTTCATGAATTTTACTTCAATTTTTTTTTTGATCCTTCATACAAAAGTTATGACTTTTGTTCTTGTGAAACTTCTAACTCTTGCCTTAGTTTTCAAAAAAATTGTTTATAATTTTTGTTTGGAAATTGGTCTTCAAAATGTTTTTTAGAACAAAATTTATAATTATTATTATAAACATTTTTTCAAAAGACTAAAATTATAGAATAAACTGAACTAAGAACTGCCTACAAAGCATTTAAAAGTATTCTCAAGATTTATATATGATATATTCCCTAAATTTATTAAAGCTTCATTGTTTCTTTTAATCACCACCATCTTCCTTGAATCTCTAATTTATCCCTACCTTCAAGCCCATTACCTGAGCCAATTCTTGAAATTGAAAGTACCTCTAATAAAAGAGATAAGGAAACACACAAACTATGTCATACGTACTTAGGGAAGATAAAATAACTAAAACTATTTATAATGTGTATGTAGGCACTTAGGGAAAATAAAACATCTAACCTACCCCAAATTGACCATTTAGGTTGTTATCTAAACTAATCCATTGACTAGTTCTACAAAATAGTTTCCCTTTCTTATCAACTTATAATGTTTTTATTGTTTGATGAAAGTCAACCATAGGTGGATAAGGAGTAGGCTCTCAATGAACTGGTGATATAATTTTCCAAGGATAAAAACAAACTCATTTACCCACATAAGCTGACTAGAAATATAACCATCTTGGAGTGGATAGGTAGGTTGATTTTGGCCTTCTTGATGCTAAATATTATGCTTTGGATTAAGCATGACATGTTATGACTTCTCCTTGTTATCTTCTAATCAATCCAATTACTTTATAAGGCATCCTCTTGATAATAAAATATGTATGCTTGAAGTATTGGCCTCAAAAGGAGATGAATCTTGATTCTTAAGAGTCTACGACCAAAACATGCCTATATTGTCCTTTAATAGTGTGCAAGTGTTTGTAGGCTTATCAAAGAGTTCATAAACAACATTAAATTATTAAAAAAAATCATTACCAACTAAATAACCCTTGGGAAATTATATTTAATGGACTATCACTCTCTTATTTATTTTGTTTACCAACGTTTAACTATTCAATGTTAGTCAGACTATAGTCCCCTTAAAGAGGAACATAGCCTACTTCCAAGATATTAAATAAGTTTTACAACTTCCCATCACTTTTTGGTATTTATAAATTGGTATTGATCTAATTAGGGTCTTCTTATTTAATAATATGCTCTCTTTGATGCTTTATTCATCCTCAAAGTACTCCTCCATCATGTAAAGTGGTATCTCATCAAATAAGTTGATAACCCAAAGCTCTCTCTCCTTCTTGAACTCCTCCCTTGGAGTAGGATGAAATGCACTTGTTTCCTCTTCTTCAATGGAAAAAGAGATTTATCCAAGCCTGTTAGGAGTCTAAAAACATTCCCCATGAAGGGACTTTAATCCTTCATCTTAAAGAACCACTTATTCCTCATTGAGATTAAATTGATGTCAACTAGATTGATATTCTTCCTCGCTCATTTTAAATGGAAGCTCATTCAATCAAGAGAGTGCCTCATCATCATACCCTATATATAATATTGACTAGATAAAAGTGGCTTATCATCATCAAGACTATCTTCTTACTCTCCATCCTTATCCATTTTTTCCCTATTCTATTGGTCTAGCTGATTATACTTATTCTCTTCTTGCATCAAGATTGATTTTTTTTTGGTTTAGTGGCATAAAGAGGAATTCAAATAATTATTTCCTCATTGTCTTCACTTGAAATCCCCTCCTCTTCATCTAAATTGTATTCATTTTCTCTCCATACAATGGGTCCTCCATTAAAAATGGACATGGGGGGAGGGAAAGAGGGTATAACTAATGAATTAGGAATGACCTTAACAAGATTGGGCATCTCAAAATTAGGATGCTTGGTCTAAGAAGGCTATCATGGTTGAGAATATTGAGGCTATTATAAAAGATAAGGAAGAATGGGCTTTTGAGAGAGGATATTAGTCTAAATTTTTCACAAGGATAGGCTCTTTCAAAAGATGGGGGATTTTAAAAATTTTGATTTTAAAATAAGAAGACTTAATTGGTATTTTAGAAGGTTTCCGCTACTTGAAGCTTGGGATCTTAAATGTGGGAGCCTCATTTTGAGTGGGTTGATCCTAAGTTATGGTGGGAAAATCTTGTCTAAAATTGATAATAGAGGAGGTTGACTTAGGTCTAGTTTCTTGTACTTGAGAAATCACTTGACTCGTTTTCTCCTCTTTAGCTATAATCTTCCTAGCCAAGAATTCTTCATCATACCTTTCCTACATATTCCTCTCCTAATGATGAAGATAAACCAAAAATACTCACAAAAACTAAGAATTGTGGAGAAAGGCAAAATCAATTCTTATTAGATGTAAGGATCAAGTAATAAAGGGCTCATGGAGGGTAAATTTTGGTAGCATTACAATGACCATAAATGTCAACCATTTTACAGTGTAATACCTGGGATTTTATAGGCAATGGGAAGCCCACGTGTCATTGATTAAAATAAAAAAATTAGCTAAATTTTTTTAATGAATATCAAAATTTAAGACATACAATCTCTTTACAAATTAAATAGGGATGGCCAAAGATACTTTCAATCTTGAATGCATCCTTGAGGCATGGTGGTGATTTCCTCAAAATTTAGTTTTTCAGATTGACATCTTCTCTCATTGGTTGTGGAGTAACTAATATTTAATAATTCAATGACCATGACTCAATTTTAAAGCTTTCATGTGTAGGAATATGACTGTAGATATTTTAGAATTATTTTCCTTGGAATATTTGGCCCTGATTCTACCACTTTTATCTCTTCTCTTAGTCATAGCTCAACCATATACATTAATGCATGATTTGGGTAGTTTAACTCCCACCACCTACTCGATTTAAATATTGACACATCACTTTTTTATTATGATTTCACTTAGATATGTGTCATCTATAGTAGAAACACTAACCTAGATACCATCTACTTTTTTGTTCATCAATCTATTTGGGCTCATGATCATCTCTTTTATGTTGAGCCTGGTTAGTAATGATGTCTTCATGATGGTCAAACACCTTTCAACCTTGATTTGTTGCATTTATGACATCTCTAGGGCATGTGTCTTCATTTTGATAATCTTTTCCTTTTCATTTATTGTGTTATTAGATCTACTACTTTGGGCTCTAATTTTACCACTTGGTATCTCATTAACATCTATAAGCTTTAGCTTTCTAGTTTCATTACTACCACACATCACTTTTTCAACACTTTATACTTTAGTTTAATGGAAATACCTATGACCTTATAAAGAACTAGGCCTTATACTCATTCATTTCAAATACATAGGTATTTGAATCTTATGTTATCATGATTTTTTTTGGGACTTGACTTTCATGACTTTTGCTTTGAAATTTTATGCAAAAGTTCTGATATAATACTTGGAAAGTTCATGCAATATTTTTCCTCTCTTTTTTGCAACTTAGACTTTACAAATTTTTCCATGAACCTTGTGCTCACAAAAGTTATGAATACCCAATCCTTAGTCTTCATGAAAATTAATTTTCTAACTTTTATTCTTTAGGTCCAAGCCTTCTCAAGTTTTACCATCATAAATTTTGTTCCAAACTTGGTCTTCGTGAGTTTTGTCTTTGAGCCCTTGCATAAAAGTTTTGACTTTACTTCTTGACTTTTGATTTGAAATTTTTTCTTTGAGAAATGTCTTTATAACTTTTATAAATCATACATTGCTCCTCCATGGTGACCAAAAATTATCAATAGTTCCTACAAGGAAACATTTCCATTATCTTATAGTGAAATCACTCCTCTCCATGACTAATGTAAAGGTGACACTTGTCCATTCTCATTCTTTATCGCTTCCAACAAATGTCTTCCTATGTATAAACTTATGTTATAAATCATAATGGAAAACATGGCTCTCTCATGCTCAATAAATATCTTCTCTTTCCTATGTTATAAAATATGACAAAATTTGTCACAAAATCTCCTTTAAGACTCCAAAACTATCTTAGTCTTACCTTTTAGTAAAAAAATTAAATTCAACTAAAATTATCTCTATTTTCACTTTATACAACCTTTTCAACTTTGATTTCTTTGTCCATCTAAGTTTCAACAAGCGGAAACTCAATTTGGATCCTTATTCATATTTTTTTACTCACTAGAATGTTCAAGAACTCCTAAGGCATGGATAAAGGGGTTGTGATTAGTGTCAAGTTGGCCCAAAATGTTAAAGTTCAAAACTAACTAATAAACATATCTATGACTAGATGTTAATTGATAATCTCATAGAAAACACTACATGTAAACACCTAAATTTAATTTAGTGTCAAAATTCACTCTTCTTCTTCCCCAAATTCAAATTCAAACTAACAACATTTCCCTCCAAAATTTGAATAATTCTTAATTACTCAATGATGCACACCCTTTATCCAAATTTATATAATAAATATGGATTTTCCACCTCACCTAGACATCCTCCATGTTTATTTCCCTCACATGTTGACTCATTCAACACCTTCCTCAACTTCTTCCTCCAACTAGTGAGTCACCTTGAAACTTTTCAACCAATTTGACCCTTTCTTGATGACTCACTCAACCAACTCCACTTTTATCTCAACCTATCGAATTAGTCATCATTTTCATGGATGAGGAATAATTCTCCACCATTTAATATTTGAATAATTATAATTATTCAAATATTCATCTACCATTTGATCAGTCTCCCATAAACTTATAAATAGACATGCAAGCTATCACTTTCAACCATCCTTATTTATGTTAATGAAGTTCTATAAAATTTTCAAGTGAATCCCAAGCAAATACAAACCATACAAAGATCATTTGCATACTAAATTATTTCCCAAATTCATTTTCATTGGAGAATATATAGAAACCACATTTTAAGAGAAAATCCACTTTGAAACACAATAGAGGAAGATCATGGTACTTTAAAGGTATAAGTTTGTGTTTGAGTTTTCTTGCATTTGTAGCACTGTCCTAGGTTGATTGAGTTTAGATTATATTTCATTTAATAAGTGTCACCTTAGCTTAATTTTCATTTTTATATTCTCTTCACACATTTTGGCACACCCGGTGAAACCTTCCCTCATCTTTTTATATCTCAAACATCATAGGTGCTTTTAGGAGCTCATTTCAGTTGATTTTTTATTATTTTTCTTGTGCACTTGCATTTAAACTTGATCTTAGAGGTTTATGATTGTAGCTATAGGTATTTTATGGTGTTTTCAAGTTTTTTGTACATATTGTCTACATAATAGTGAATTTATAGACTTTACCAATGGAATTATAATAGAGAAAACTGAAATAATTTTTTGTCTGCTTTTCAATGTCTTTTAGTAGTCTTGTCACTTCTACCACTTTGTTATTTCAATTTTTGTCTATCTTATCTTTTTCATTTTTTTTATATTTTTCTATACAATAGTGAATCTGTATCACTTTATAGTGAAATAATAATACACAATAGTGAGATTTTACTAATCAACAGTGAAATTGTCAAACCTAATTGTAAAGTTGTTCTTTTTTATATTCTATGTTATTTTTAGCTAGCAACAAAACCATAGAAAATATTATCAAAATCATGTAGCCTAACTAAAAAATCATTATTAAGAGCTTTTTATTCTACAATTCTCTATTTTTTTCTCTTTTGTGGAGTTCCCTATGTTAGTTTCCTTTTACAAACTACCTTTTACTTTGGTTTTAACACTATTATTTCATGTTTTGCTCTATTTTTCATCTTCTACGTCATCAGTGAAATCATTATATTTTTCCTATAAATTGCTTAACCTATTTTCAAAATCATTTTGCATGTCAGTGAAATTGATTAACCTAATCACAAAATTGTTTGCTTTTTAGTTGCCAATTTTATTTATTTTTAGCATCATTAAAATTGATCATATCTTCAGTAAAATTATTGGTATAATTGGAGAAATCATATCCTATAGCATCAAAATTGCGATAGTCATAAATGAAATTGTGCAACATATTATCAAAATCATCAAAGGTATCCGTGAATTCATATAAAGTAACTATGAAATAATTTTATTTTAATTTATATCTTCTATTTAATTTTCATGTTTCTGGTAACTAACAATATCATAGTTTATTTTGGTTGTGTATCTATAAAAATAATTCTAGAGACTTGTTTTTCTTTTTTTCCATTATGTTTTTATAACTTTTTGTAGGTTGCCTTTAATTTCAGCCAAACACCAAATTTATAAAAATTTGTTTACAAGATACAAGTCAAAGAAAAGCCTCTAAAGAGCTAAACAAAACCATTTTTTCTTTATTTATAATGATTTATTTATTCAAGTTTTTTAACAAGTTTTTTCTAATTTATTTTTTTCATTTGCTTTAGTAATTAGAATTTTTTTTTTGGAGTTAATAAATCTTCATTTTTTAGTATTTTGTGTGTGTCTTACTTGTGTTGTGTATGCTCTTCTCTCAACATCACATTTTTGGTGATACTTGAGAATTAAAAACAACAATTGTAAGTTATGTTACCTACGATGATACTTATTTGCATGATATTCTCTTGATGTCACAATCGGTAATGATACTTAAGAATCAAAAGTAATTATCTATCTTTTTATTTTATTTTATTATGGGCTCTATCTATTGTGGATTTCATCACCATGAAATAGGCTAAACCCCATGTATTGGCAAGGTATATAAATTAAGTTAGATCTATTGTTATTTGCTAGGTGGTTATGTGTTTTAAGCATACCATGAAGTGTTAAGGGCTTTCATACTCTAATACCCAGGTCCTAGACAACATGACTCAAAGTTTAATTTTTAAACATAAATATACTAAGACCCCTATGGTTATGTTGGGTACATTGGGGCTAAATCTAATAGTGTGAATCTATTAAATTAAATTCTTCCATGGATTTAGGCCTATTTTTACCAAAAGGTATATTGAGGACTTCCCTAGCTACACTTATATATACCTTAACCCTAGGCAAGTTATTCTATCCATTTAATTTATAGTGCATTGGTTAGTAATTAACACCAAGAAGTTACTTCCCCTACACCCTTGAAACTAGGCTTAGTAGACCATGGAAATGGAAGGATCCACCATGGTTAGTGCCTTGAAATATTAAGATTCAACTAATGCAATAGACAAGTCAATGACACATGAATCCTACAAGTTACTCAAGTCCCTATTTCCTTGATTCTTCACCTTTTTATGATTGAATGAGCGTTTAGCAAATATATTTTTTATTTATTTCTTTATGCTCTACAATGTGCTAAAAATATTTTAGTGAAAACAAAAGTACCTTTTGAGTCTTTTATCCAAAAAACTTTAAATTCAAACATTTCAAAGTAAAACTCAAAATCATATATATTTTATCAACTAGAATGTTGAGATAATTTAAGGAGATCTTATTACTATACTTCTATTAATTAACAAAATATTTATTTGGGAAAAATAATCTCATTTTTATTCTTTGTCTATAATGATTGCATTTCTTTGAAAATTAGACAAAAAATAAAAATGAGATTATTTTTCCCAAATAAATATTTTGTTAATTAATATAAGTATAGTAATAAGATCTCCTTAAATTATCTCAACATTCTAGTTGATAAAATATATATGAGGTCTAGTTAATGAAAAGGTATTTTTGATCAATTCTTTGATTTGCCAGAATAATATAATTTTAGACTTTCTCATGAAAGGATAAAAAGACATATCCAATAAAAATGAATTTATAACTACCTAATTTAATGGTTCTAAGAGAATCAATTTTTTTGGAACATAGTTATTACTATTCCATGGGGTGTTCATATAAGCCTGTGGGATTTGGGTTCTCAAATTCATGGACTACCAAAAGGTTCAATGAAGAATTTCCCCAAGTTTATTGGTGATGATAGATAAAATCATAATGAACACATAAAATATTTATTCTCCACATGTAATATTTTGGAATCAAACATGAATATGTGTCAGCTAGGTTGTTCATGGACACATTGGATGAAGAAGCTATAGAATGGTTTCACCATCTACCCGATGCTTCCATTTTGGATAGGTAAAAAATGAGAGATATATTTGAAGAAAGGTTTAAACTATTGAATATGATTAATATCTATTTGAATAATTATGTCAAATAAATAAAGAGTCTCATAACCCTATGAAGGACTTCATATCTTTATTAAAAAATGGTACGTAAAATCCTAACTACTATAATGGCTATAAAATAAAAATGCTTCTTTTTAAATGCACAATTGACTAAAGTAAGCTTCTTCCTATAGAGGAATAACCCTATAAATTTGTCATCCATGCAAGCCCAAGACACATAAATTAAATAACATGATCATGGCTGGGAAAATAAATAAGGACTATTTCAATATAAAGGAGCACAATTTAACATACCTTTTGATTCAAAAATTGATAAATGATGCCTTGGCCTTGAAGAAGAGGATTACCCTATCATAGAATAATTTATATAAATATGTGCCTAAGAGACCATTTATTCCATATCATGGTAATTTTTTTCATCCTAAACTTCCTCCTCTGACTCCTCAACTTACTATCGAATCAAACCCTACTGTTATTCATTAATCATGCATTTTTCATGCCACCAATGAACACTATGGTTTTAACTGTCCATAAATGGAAAAAAATCTATAATTGTGTACCACTAAAAAACCACCTAAAGAAGGTGTTTTGGGAAACTCTAATCCTAAAATATTGGAACCTGATTATAATTCCACTATGGTTTATTTTTTAAATGAAATTAAAGGTGATGATTATGATGAAAGTGTTGAGGATATGAATAGACATTCATATGTGATATTCAATTGAGATAAAAATGAGATGATGAAAGATTATGATAAGAATAAATATTTTGATAAGAAAAAGGTGAAAGAGGAACCTAAAATTATAGATAACCATAATTTTTTTCTCAATAGACACTACTTTTCCAAATTTATCAAAGGATAAATAGCTAGAAACGTCTAGAAATTTGAATTTTCATAATGTGCATATAAATAAATAAATAAATTTTTTCCCTTTAACATAATATATCATATGAATAGGACTAAGGTTTATAATTCCCAAACTAAATACTCAAGGAATAAACCTTAGAAATTGGATAAGCTAGCCAAGTTCATCAAATGAGGGAGTTCTAATGTGCCTCCTCAAGATGCTAGCTGAGAAAGATATATATCTTCCCAAGATGGTGTAAGGTGACTCCAATGATGCTAGGAATTTATATTTTTAAGAAATTTTCTCAATGAATGGTTTAGGTACTGGTGCATTTTTTATTTTTATATATAAATAATCATATCCTTTCTTGTAAAACTCTAATTTTAGTGCACAAATAATACTTCTAAGTATGAAACATTATTACTTGGATTTAAAATAGTAGAATAAATGGGCATATAGAACTTAAAAGTGTAAAGTGATGCATAATTTACCATCAAATATTTATGAATCCAATATCAGGTAAAAATAACAAACTCAAACATTATAAAAATAGGGACTCAGACTATATTGAAGCCTTCCAAGCTTTCTTTATTAATGCAATCCCTAGATTAAAACATTTTAAGGTTGATACCTCATAGTATCTACTAATTTGATGATTCCTCCTCCATAAGTTGATAAATATTGATATGTAATTGTAATAGTATATCACCCTAATGTGCCAGATAACTTTGGGCATTGGAAAGTGTTCAAAGATGATGAACAAATCATTACTTTCCTATAAGAAACATAATTTTAGGAATATATATTTTGATGGAAGCCCCACTACCTAAAAATAAGAATATACTCTATAATAAAAAAAGGAAAACAATTTGAAAGCAGTAGACATAAAGGATAATCAATTGGATGACAAAATCATTCAATTAAAAGGAAAATGGATTCCAAAAGGTCTGGTTTCTTTGAAAGAGATTTTGAAGAAAAATGATAGGTAAATCAAGTAGAAGATTCAATAAAATCCTAGAGGATATCTCTAATATGAGAGAGTAAATATTGGCATGAAAGAAGAGTTAAGGTATGTCAATCTCATAAAATGTTGTTCCAATGAGGAACATAGAAGGTTCATTTCTATTTTAAAGCTATACATGGATGTGTTTTCCTAGAGTTATGCTGAATTAAAACACTTCAAACCAAAGAGTATATAACACAAATTTATATTAAAAACTTGTGTTAATATATTTAGGTATAAATTATGACATTATAATCCTAAAATCATTGGTAATATCTACAAAAAGATAAAGAATATGTTAGATGATAGGATGATATTTCCTATTCATTAGTTGAATTGGATACCAAATGTTGTGCCCATTTAAAGAAAGAATGGGGAAGTCAAGATTTATGTTGACCTTCAAAATCTCAATCAAGCTTCACTTAAGGATAATCACCCATTATAGATTATGGATAAAATCCTATAGGTTGTCACATGATTCCAAATTATGTCTATGTTAGATGGTTTTATCAAGATATAATTAGATTGAGGTATCTATAGAAGATTAGTTCAAAACATTGTTCATCACCATATGGGGAACTTTTTCCCATAAGAGGATGCCTTTTGGCCTCATTAATGTAGAGGAAACATTCAAAAGAGTGATGGATTTGGACTTAAACAACATGAATAACAAGGTTATATTTATCTACTTAGATGACCTCACTATATTCTCAAAGAAAAGAGAACATAACTTTGAACATCTGAAAAGGGTCTTTGAAAGGTGTCATGCTCATGGTATCTATTTTAATCCCAAAAATTATATCTGCATAGTGATTAAAGGTAAGCTCCTTAGACACGTGGTTTATAAATAAGGAATAAATATTGACCTAGTAATAGTAAAAGCCATCCAACAATTATCTCTTCCAACCAATAAAATAGGCACCCACTCATTTTTTGGTAAACTCAATTTCCTCAAAAGGTTTGTTCCTAACTTTATTGAGATCACTAGGAATATCATACCTATGATGAGTAAAATAAATAATTCAAATGGAATAATTATGGAAAGAGATCATTCAATGAGATTAAAGAATAAATCACTAAAGCATTAGTCTTATCTTGCTCAAATATTCAAAAGGATTTCATTTCATATTGATACTCCTCTTAATACACCATGTCTACTATTTTGGTGTATAAAAATGAAGAAGGGATTAAATCCCCTATTGCCTTCATGATTTTTGGACTAAAATAACACAAACTCAAGTATTCCTTGGTATAAAAACATGCATACACCATGTTCAAAGCATTAGAATATTTCAAATTTTATATTTTGAATTATAATACCATTATAATGGTCCTAGATTCAATAGTAAATCAATCCTTACAAAATAAGAGTTTGGATAAAAAAGAAGCAATTGGATTGTTAAATTTTAGGAATATGACTTGGAGATAAAACCCATTAATCTAATAAGATGATAAGGACTTTTATAATTGATTCTTAAGGGCATTATTTTTTAGAGATAAGAAAATGAATATTTACCATTGGTGGTCTTTCTTGAGTCTATTGAAGAATGGTAAACTGATATCACATACACTTATCATATAGAGAATTCCTAGCTCATATAAATACTAAGAAAAGGGAAAATCTAAAGATGAAGGAAACCATATATGTGATTTAGGATAATAGAGTTATTTAATGAGTCTTTGGATGGCACTTTCTTAAGGTGTGTAAATAAAGATCAATAGAAAAATATCTTGGAGGCATTTCATGATAAATTTTGTGGTGGACGTTTCTCATTCTTAGTTATAACCTTAATAATTCTAAAATATCACTAATATTATCCCACATTATTCAAGGACATGTAAGAATGGGTTTCTAAGTGTTAACCATGTCAACATTATAATGGCTGACCTAAGCTCATAATGTTACTTTTATAACCTATGCTCATCAAGGAAACATTTAAATAATGGGGATTAGACTTCATTTGGAATATAAACCCTCATTAAAGTGCTAGACACACTCATGTCTTAACAATAACTAAATACTTCATGAAGTGGGTAGAATCCATTCCAGAAAGATCTAAAACTTTTGAATTTGTTTATAATTTCATATAGGAGAATCTATTACCTTGATATGGCATCCCTCAAAATTTTGTCATGAATAATTCTTATAAATTTTCCTCAATCTATTTGATTATATTTTTTTTATGGATAAGACATCTCTATTGTGCATTATTCAGACTACTACCCCAAAGGTGATGGAGAGGTGGAATCTAGTAACAAAAATATAACTACCATCATTCACAAGCTAGTTGATGAAAATCAAAGAAACTAGCATAAGAAGCTTTATGATGCACTATGGGATAATAAAATAAAACCTAAGAGAGTGATCAAAATGTATCTATTTAATCATATCTATGGAAGATATTCTATGATTCTTATTTAATTAGAATTACCAACATTAAAGCTAGCACCAACCATTGAATATAAACAACTCAAAGACACTCTAAATAAGAGAGGCATGTACTTAGAAAAGATATAAGAAAAGTTATTCACATTAGTTTATACAATTTCAAATCATCAAGAAAAGGTCAAGGAATTTTTTGATAAAAAATATTGATATCATGAGTTTAGAATATGGGACCTAATCTTAATCTGAGACAAAAGGAGAGAGACAAGAGGAAGTCATGGGAAATTTGAATTCCTATGATAGGGGCCATTCAATGCTCAAATTTTTATAGTGAAAAAATGTATTATTTGGCATACATAGATGTTACCTACCTCCCACTACCATACAATGGAAATAATCTAAAATTATATGAAGAATGAGGGTAGGTTGTCTCCTACCATTTCCATTCAATTGTGTGTTTCCATTTGGTTGTGTTTCTCATTTCCTTCTATCAACTTTGTTTCCCAATAGACAAGGCCCTAGACTTTCAAACCATAAGATTCTTGGAGTTTAGTTTGAGTATTCTTGTAAAGTTATATCCCCAGCCTAAGACAACTATTTTTCCTAAAATTATCAATGACAAATTCATCATTAGGCTTGGTAAACAACATATTGATCTTCATGTCCAAAGATCAAATGAAGTTTCAAAGTTTGAGAATGTTTGTAGAAAATGTAAAATTTGAATAAGTGAAAAATAAATTATAAATAAATTCTTAAGTGCATCTATACATCATGTGTAATGTGAGGGCTAGGTTTCCTAACCCTTAGTCCATACAAGATAGGTGGATGTACTATGCACATTACACATGAATATATTTGCCTCCATGTCCATGCCAATTGCTATGTGAAGAGTGAAACCACATGATCATGTTTGAGCATCATGGATGGACACATTCAAGGGATATACAATAAACCTACAAGAAATATAAGCTTTTTTAATTTACAAGATCCATTCAAAAACATCAAGAAAAGAGCATACAAGCTATATTTTTTGTAGGTTTATTGTATATCACTTGAATAGTAATACATGTTCTATGTCATTATTATATATAATGTCTTAGACTTTGTAAATTCTAATTTCTATATCAATATATTTTAATATTTTGTGTTTCAAAGTTTTGGTCATTCTGGTTATTACTATTCTGGCATTTTACATTATTGTTGGTAATGATAGTGAAGGGAATGGTATCTTGAAGGCATGGATAGCCATGTTTTGAGATTCATATAGTAGTGATTAACCAACATGATGAATACCTCTAACTAGATAGATTATATTACTCTAGGTACTTCTAAAGTCACAAAATTCTCTAAAATATCATTGAGATATTTGTTTAATTTTAATCAAGCTCATATTAAATTAGAAGAGACAAATACCAATCCTAAATGGAAAATACCTGATCTTAAGGTTGATGAAGTTTATGATAAGATATCTATGTTTAATTTTATTTCAAAAACAAATATAATTTTTTTGAGAATGTCTTGAGAGTCAAGCAAAATGATGAGTATAAATATCATTTATAGATTCTATCTAGTCAAGAAATTAGAAAGCTGAAAAGTCAATAAAAATACAAATTCTTGCATATAGGTGATGTTTATGTTAGTATCTATCTACTATTCAGAAGAGGTTTAAATATTATTTTATTATCTTGTTCCCTTGTTAATAGGAATACTTATTTCTCTTCTTATTTTCAAGAAACCATCCAAACTGGTCTTCATGATGGTCTAATATATTTATTTATTATCCCAATTATCTAGTAACCATTCATAAAGAAAATAATTTGAACAAAGTCTTGCAAATATTATTGAAAACTCATGGTTTTGACATGATAGAAGGTTATTTTCCATTTTTTATCTAATAAAAATTCATGTATAGGATTACCAATACTCTAAATCTTGTTATTAAGCATGGTCCACCCCATGGCAAAAGTGTGGTGTGTAGAGAAAATGAAAACAATCAAATTGTTCTTGATGAATCAATATCATGGTTCAATTTAAAGATTCCTAAAAAATGTATTATTGTTATAGAATTTATTCAAAATCCAATAAATTCATTATATTTTGCTTCCTCTATCAAATATCTCCCAAATAATTCTATTATCAGATTCAATCAACCAAGTTTTAGTATACAGACTTTCAGAGTTTCATCTTCCAACCATATATATTATCACAAGAGTAGAGTTCATGATACACAAATATATTCAATGTTTTATATTGATTTTAAAAAGATCATAGATCAAGACCAAAATAAGATCAACATGGTATCTATAAACTCTTTTAAGGTTGATCATGAAGCTTTAATCTTACTCCAAAAGACTAAGTAATTATTCCCTTATCTAAGGTTAGCTCATATGGAAGAAAGTTCATCTAAATAATATGTATTTAAAAATATTTTAGGACATGAGTCATATAATGAGAATTTTAGTCTTTCATTATGCCTATAAAACTATTAGAATATCCAATAATTAATATTACACCACATCAAGTTTGTAATGTTTTTATTTCTCTTAGGATTCCTTTTAGAGTTAAGTTTAGAATTTTCTCTATAAATAATCATCAATTTGATACCAAAATTAGATCACATATTCAACCTATTGATGCATTAAGGATAAGATTCACTATTACTTACCAATCATAATTTCCACCTATGGCTCTAAGCCATCTCATCAGAATACCTTATGCAATGTATATCTATCTAGATGTTTCTTCAAATCTAGATTATGACACTGATTATTCTCCTCAAGGAGAATATGAATTTGCTGATGATGATTGACAATCTATAAGACTACTGATAGGGTCTATCTATTAGCATGAACATGGGCATGTTGAACCTCTTTTCATATTCTTGGACCTCACCATGTTACTAAAGGTACTATGTTGATAGATTCTTGTTATGTTGTTGAGCATGTTGACAAAATATTTTCTTAAGTCAGTGTGTAGTGGACCCATAACCCACTATTAAATGCATTATGATAAAATAAGGATGATTTTTTGTGTCCATCCTTGTATCAAGTGGGGAATTCCAACACACTGGGAAGTAATAGGCTTGGTGGAGGTGGCGTACTTAATTTTATGCTATTACTATACATTGAATTTAGATCATTTAACCTATGTTGATGGGGTTTTCATCCACTTTTACCTGTTACTTAGGTTTCTCAAAATATCTAGGAGAAAATCACTCTTGGAATGATATAAATTGAAGGCCAAGGCTCATTCACTACCAATAGGTCTAAATGTTAGTTTGTTAATTGGTATGTGTCTTAGAAATATAACTTGTATGCTCTTTGCTTGTCATTTTTGAATGGATCTTTTAAATGAGAAAAGCTTATATTTTTATAGGTTTGTTTGTTTTATATCAATTGAATGGTCTTAGAGCCAAGTTATATGACATTCTCACAAATAATGTCTTAGCCTTTGTAAATTCTAATTTCTATATCAATATATTTCAATATTTTCTATTTTAGAGATTTGGTCATTCTGGTTATTATTGTTCTAGTATTTTCATTATTATTGGTAATGATAGCAAAGGGAATAGTATTTTTAAGGAGTGGTGTTTTGAGACCTATAAAGTATCAACAATAGCCATCACAATGGATTCCTCTAACCAGACATCTTCAAGTACTCTTGGTACTTCTAAATCATAGAATTCTCTAAAATATCACTGACATCTTTATTTAATGTTAATCAAGATTATATTGAATTAGAAGTCCCAATAATGAATGGAAAATACCTAATCTTAAGGTTTATTAAGTTTATGATAATCTCTCTATGTTTCATTATGTTTCAAAAACAAATATAAAAAATTCTAAGAATAGAGCAATAAAAATATTATGAACTTGATCTGGTGCAATATTAACTATTGGCTCTTCTAATGGTTTTATAGGCATAATGAAATCTAGAAATTCTTTGAGATGTTCAAGAAAATCCATTGAAGACCAAAAATTTATAGTGCTAGGATTAAATGATGGCTAAAACCTCAACCATTAAACTATAAAATTAAATCCATGGTGATAAACAAATTTTAGACATAATTTTTCCCAAATTATTTTATCAATTATATTATCATAATTCTCAATGTAATTAAGAATCATAGATGCCCATCTTCTTCCACCTAATTCTTGAAACTGTGATGTGTAATTAACATGTGTATTATTCAATTCTAATGAAACATCATAGGATTATTTGATAATATTGGTAATTTCATGCTAAATTTGGGAGTATATAGTTATTTAATATTGTTAGAGAAAATTATGAAATTGTTCTCTAACTTTTATGACAATAGAGATATTATAAATTTGATTTTTTTCTCAAGATATGAAATCAGCAAGATAATTTTTCTTACCAAAAATATGCTTTACTAAAAAATCAAAATCTAAAAGAAATGACACCCATCTTATCAATATGCTATTACCGCCCTTTTTTTGATGATTTGTATCTTCAAGAAAACTCATATATTTTTTAAATTTGATCTTATGACTAATTTTTTTGATCTAACAAAGAACATAAAATAATGTAAAAATTTGATAGTTACAAATAGTTCTGTGTGATTAGAATGATAATTTAATTGAGATTTAATAAAAGTAACATAAATAAACTTACAAGGATTTTCTATTTCATAAAATAATATTTATTTTAATACAAAACCCTAAAATTGATCAGATACATCAATTTCAATAATCTTTAATCCATTACTTAGAAGACTGGGAGCTAGTAATTTTTGACACTTTTCTTTAATCTTTTTTAGTATAGTAATAATTTGATCATTCCATTATAGAGGACTCTTAGAAAGTATTTTATTCAACAACAATCTATCTTAAGCAATGTTATAATAATATCCTATAATATAGTTGACACAAACTAGAAAACTTTGAAGTGCTTTCTTATCTATAATTTCATTAGGAAATTTAATGATATCTTTAAGAACATGCTCTTATACCATTACCTCTCTAAAATTAATATTAACACCAAGAAACTCAATTGCATATTTTAAATTAATCATATTTTTTTGCATACATAACTAATCCATTGTCATAAACAATATGATAAAACTATTTCAAATGATCAATATGTTCCTTTGGTGATTTTGAAAATACCAAAATATCATCAATATACACAATGATGAATTGATAACATGGTGAAAAAATATGATTCATCATATTCTAAAATATTCTAGGAGTAGTTTTCAAACCAAAAGGAAGCACATTCCATTCATACTGACCAAATGGAATAATGAAAGCAGTTTTATACTTGTCTTCTTCTGCAACTTAGATTTGCAAAAATCTTGACTTGATATCAAATTTGTTGTAAACATTGCTACCATGAATTCATTGAAAAATATCATCTTTTCATGGAATTGGATTTTGTATAGGAATAACATACTTATTAAGAGGAATATAATTCACAACTAATCTTTTCTTTCCCCTTATTTATTTAGATTTTTTATTGACATAGAATGCTTCCTATCCCCATGGACTATTAGATTCTTTGCTTATACCCATATCTTTCAAATAAGAAATTTATTAAAAACATTCTTGTTTGAGAGAAAGATACATACCTAACTGATGAGATTTAAATTTAGGCTCAACATATTTTCCATTCTTATCTTTGATCATCTTTAAATAAATTTTGTAGGTATGAATCTTTCTATGATATATGCTAAAGAATTTTAGAGCAATAATTCTTTTTGATTTTCTATATAATATTGTCAATATCTTAACCACACAAACTAATACTTTTATGAATCTAGGCATTATTTATGGTCTTTTTATCTTTCTCTTGCAATGGTATTATATAAACATATTTTTATTTCTTGATAGGATCAATATTTTTTTCAAGGACAATCCTTTCATGAAATATAGAAACATGATAAACAACTTCTATATTATCTAAACTAATCATCATATTATAGTCTAAAATCTCATGTTGTACAACATATAAATAATATATCTGATCTCCTAATAAGAAATGAACATAAGTAGATAGCTGATATACCACTATTTTTTATTGAATATTAATCTATGAAAATCTAATTTCCACTAATCACTGGGAATAAAGTGATATTTGGCTAGTGAAATAGTGATACCTATATCTAAAAGCACATCTAACTGATAGGATTTAAATACTTTACACTTAATATTTAACTCATAAATAGGATTATGAGTTGTATGTACATTAACTTGGTGAATATGTGAAGTTTTAGCATCTTGCTCATGAAAATATCTTTCTTCAATAACTTGAGTAGTCATTGTTATTTCTTATTCAAACTATAATTCATCATCTTCCTGTTCAATTTCTTCCTTCAGTAATTTAATCAATTCTTTTTGAATTTTTTCTATAAATAATTTTATTTTTTCAATCTTATTCCTCCTCCACTCAATTCTAGTTATATCATTTTTTCTATAACTTTCTTCAATATTTTAATGTAACGAAATTTGTTTAAGTTGTGGAATAGGATTTTTAATAATTTATTTTTCTCTCTTCTCCTTAGCAAGTCTAAACAAATATTCTTTTTCACATTTTTGTATCTACTATTCAAGATCGATTCTAGTAGAAATAAAGTAAACTAGAGTTTATTCATACCTTTGATTTAGCTGATATAATTATTGAGATAATGATATCACATCAGGTATGGGAGATCTTATCATGTGAATCTAAAATCTAGTCTTTGACTCATAATCAAAATATTCTTCTGATACAAAAGAATAGTGACTCAATGCAATATTAACTTCAAATTCTTCTTCCAATTCTAATTTTTTTCAAAAGGAATATCAAAATTATAATGATCTTCAGGTTCAAAGATCAAACATACAAATCTTCAATAAGATTATAGGAATTCAATAAATTCATTTTTTTAACTTATGTCTTTCAATTAGGACATTATTAGCATAATGATCACCTTGTAAAATAAAACACATAAGAGGCTTCTTTCGGTAACCATGATTTCTTTTTTTGAACACTCTTCTGGGCCATGATATTTTTTTTGAAACATTCTTATACTTATACTTATTCTGAGGATGATAAGTGTTCCTTGCAAGGGAAAAATAACTATGGAAATAATATGACTTTTAATGAATTTTATACCTATATTTGTGACAGGTATGATAATCTTGACAACCAAAATTATCTTCTTGCCATTCAAAAAATTTAGCACCAACTTGCTTATGAAACTCCATAGTTTGTTTATATCTTTTTATTTTAGCACATAATTTCATATTCACACCTCTAATATTATAATTGATCCTCACAAATGATACTATAGACAAATCATTTCCTAAAGCTTCTTTATATTTTTTTGAAAAATAAGAAAGAAAAGACTCAAGATATCTGACTTTATAAGCAAATTATTAGTCTCTCTACTTCCATAGTACAATTGTTCCATATAATAAATATATTCTTTGAGATGGATCATATCACACAATTATGCTTTCATAAACTTTTGATTATTAATTTCTCTATAATTATCCAATTTACTAATAAATTTAGATATTAGTGCATTTGATAAAGCTCCAATAGGCTGATCATGAGTATAGATTACTTATCTAGTAGCTTTAAAAACACTATCCCACTAAACTTTAATAATACTAATGAATCCACATGCTAAACTTTCAATAATTGTTATTGGATCCTTTCCATGATTGGTAATCTAAAAAATTTCCCAAGAAATCATTATTTGAATCATTTCCAATCTCTTAGATGGATTTTCACATTAGAATTTCCATAAGAAAGGTTGGAGAATCAATGTTCTCATTTGAGATTCTAATGGAGTTAGAGAAGATCCTTCTTGAGGTGTATAAATGGATTTGAATTCATGAATATCAATTTTAGCCATACCAACTCTAAATATTTGATTTAAAGTTGGTATACATCAGGAAGACTTTTGGATTTTGGTATATAGAGTGACATATGTAACTATTGAACTTGAGATTGGGTTATAAGACTATATTTTCTAGGAGATTGAGGTTTTCTAGAATACATAGGCCTTTAAAATCCTTCAAATGGGTTTTGTGAGAGTTCTTTTGTTGGATATTTAAAATACTTATTTTTAGATATAATATATGGAATTATATTTACAAAGGAAGACTGATTGACAAATTATCTAGATAGACTATATTTTTGAGACATAAGAGTTTTTAATTCATTTTCATGACTTTTATGAGTACTTAATATAGTATGAATAGTAGACTAAATATTATGATATTTAGGAACTTGTAAATGGAATTCTATTATAATAATATTTATTATTATATCTAACTAGCTTTTCCTCTTCATAATATTATCTTTAGAACTATTAATATCATCAACCTTTGATTTATCTTTGATATTTTTGATTCAACCTTTTGACTTACAAAGGATTTTGTAGATCTTAAAGTATCTTCAAGTTGATTTAAATCTTGAGTAACTTGTCCTTTTTGATACAAATCAATAGACTTGAGAACATTTCAATACTTGTCAATAAAAATTTGAATATCAAAGATTCTATTGTTCATACACTTAGTAGCAATATTATTCCAATTTAACATCTTAACTTTAGGTGTCTTGTCTAGACTCTTATCTATCTATCTCAAATATATCATTTGATATTTTTGATTTCCACCTAGAGTATATTGATTGAAATCAAATAAATTTGGGAACAAATTATCATTATATGACTAATCTCCTAAAGTATTTTTCAATACATGTTCTTTAGATGAACTTTCTTCCATATGAACTAACCTTGGATTAGATAATAATTTCTTAGTCTTTTGGAGTAAGGTCAAAGCTTCATGATCAACCTTAGAATATTTTATAGATACCATGTTGATATTATTTTGGGCTTTATCTATTATATTTTGATAGTAAATATATAATATTGAATCTATATATGGATCATGAACTCTATTCTTGTGAAAACAAATATGGTTGGAAGATGAAACTATGGAAGTCTATATAACTGAACTTGGTTGATTGAATCTGATAATAGACTTATCTAGGAGATCTTGTTGAGGTATGTTCCTATTGTTGGTTTTTTGGCATAAATATTGTCATTGATGTAAAATTTAAATTTGGTGTCATGCATGGTAAAGTGGTATGTGACAAGGAGTCCTATGATAAGAGAGAATTTAAAGGCAACCTATTGTCTCTCTATTAAGAGAGAATTTGAAGGCAACCTAGTAATTATTCTAAGGTTGATGACATGTTAAGTAAAATATCAAGATATAAGGTATAATTGGATGGTTAAGGATTCCCAAGCATACATATGAAGTTTTTAAACACTTAGGAATGTTTCAAGGTAAACCTTTAGGGGTAAGGTCTTACGCATTAGCATACAACTAGTTTAGTCCTAGACTTTTCCTGACCTAATGAGGGGTCAAGTTTAGTCTACAAGGTGAAAAAGTTCATGAGAGAATTGTTAGATATGTTTTGTCAAGTGTGTTTACCAAGATTGAGATTAAAGTTTAAAGGAGAAAGTATGATATGTGGTTTTGAGGTTTTTTGTGTGCACATAATAAGATATTACAGACTTGAGAATGATTTTATTATGATTCTTAGAACGTGAAAAATTTTCATGAGATCATAAGAAGTTCATGGAAGTTGGGGAAGGTTCCTATCTAAAGTTTCTAGGAATTATTTTTTGGATTAAAGGCCCAAGATTTATGAATGATCATTAAGATCGTAAGGTGGTCTTAACGCTCTCTAAAACCCTAGGTATGACTTGATATGGAAGATATTGTTGGAAATGGATAAAAAAATTTATTATCAACTATTTTGGTGATTTGAAAATGTGGAGGAATCTCCCAAGTACCTTTATGTGGAATTGGTCTATTAGAAGAATGAGTGAAAGCTATAGGAAACCCCTTATTTCTTAGATTTTTGATATAACAGGTAGTGTTGACTAGGTCAAAGCATGAAAATGATTGAAGAATGATGTGTGAAACTTTTATTTTGTGTCAATTTAAGCTTATGATCAGGTTATAGACATAAAATTTTCTAAAATGGTCTTAGAAGTTGGGCTATTGCTAAAATGGCTTAGTGAGGAAGATAGTGAGAAAAATAGGTAGAAGTGGGAATGAGATTAGGGATGTGTTGTCCTAGATTAGGGATGGATATAATTGCTTAGGGTTGGTATTAAATACATGTAACACATATACCCTTTGAATATAATATTTTGAGATTCTTATATACAAGCAAAAAGTTGCTCTCAAAGTGACATGTTTAACATAGTAAGGTCTATGTAGGGTGAAGACATGAGATTGGTCTGTAAGATCAATATTGATATTTAAATTTGTAATATTTTTATTTAAATATGTTATAAGGATTTTTAAGGATCATATAAACCTATTTAAAGTTAATGAAATTGAATCTATAGGTGTTTTAAGTCATTGTTTCCATGACTTATTTATGGAGCATTCAATTAGTTTTATGTGTGTTAGTAATATTAATGTTCTTGAGTCATTATGAAAATATTTTAAGAATATAATTCATATTAAATTGATATATAGGTCTTATAGGTTCATTTTAATATATTTGGATTCATGAAAATCTCCTATAAAGGTGTGAAAAGTCAAAGGTTCTTGACTAGTTTTTGAGGCCTATTTACAGGTCTGAGTGAGCATATGGAAGTGGTCAATTTGAGGTATTTTGACTAGTATGTTAAAGTATAATGGACATTATTATGAAAATTAGGTCATGGATATTATATCCATATGATTTTTTGATATGTTTTTGTGGCAAAGTTGAGTGTATACTTCAGATATTCAAAGTAAACTTTCTAGCAGTGAGAAGGCCTAATTGTGAATAAACCTAATGGTGTGGTTTAAGGAGTGAAATTAGATACATTTGTTTGGGTACATAACATGGTATTATCATGGGTATAATTTAATATGTCATGAAGTGACCTATATGACATAGTGAGGTCTGTATAGGATGAAGACATGAGATTGGTATGTATGACCAATATCAATATTGAACCTTGTAATATATTTGTTTCAAGATGTTATAAGGATGTTTAAAGATCATATAATACTATTAAACTTTCATTAAAGTGAATAAATTTTTTTTCTAAGTCATTGTTTCCATGACTGTGTTATGGAACATTAAAGGAATTTTTTATGTGTTAGTAAGATTGATGTTCCTGAGTCATTATGCATAGAGTTGAAGAATATAATGCACATTAAGTCATTATATAGGTATAATAGGATAAATTTAATGTATTTTTATTCATTATAAACTCTTATGAATGTGTGAAAGTCAAACATTCTTGACTATTTTTTTAGGCCTATTTATAGGTCTGAGTGAGCATATGTAAGTGGTTAGTTTGAGGAAATTTTCCTAGTATGGTGAAGTCTAATGGATATGGTGATGAAATTAATGTCATGGATGTTCTATCCATATTATTTATTGATATGTTTTTGTGTAAACATTTAGTGTCTACTTTAAATATTCAAAGTATACTTTATGGTAGTGAAAATGCCTAATTGTGAGTAGACCTAATGGTGTGTTTCAAGGAGCGAAATGAGATAAATGGTGTTGGGTACTTAAGGTGAGGTTATAAAGGGTTTAATTTGAGAGTTTTTTAAGTTTTTAATCCATTTATGGAGTCTAAAAATTTTCCATGGTGGTCAAGTTGAAATGTGTGCCTTGAGAAGATCTAATTGAGTTAGGTCTCTATTAGGCCTAATGGTGGTTTTGGTCCTTATGAGTGGTGACCAGCCTATGTAGTGGTTTTTTCTATTTTAAAACATGTTTTTTGATATATTATAAAGGTTATAAAAGTATGGATAGTTTTTTTTTACCAAGGTGTGTAAGAGCAAGAGTCATGTATAAAAAGAAGGTTTAATAGGCCTAGTTTGACTAGTTAGAAGAATTGAGGGAAGGAAAGAATGAAATAAAAGTTTGGAAAATAGGTAGAGTGTTTGAATAACATCATATCAGTATGTTTAATATGTCATGAAGTTATAAAAATGATTATATAGATGCTGATCAAGGTTATATCACCTAAATCTGTCAAGAAGAGGGCTAGTTGAGCGAAGAGGCCTAATAGGTTGTTTGAGAGAGATAAAAGAGTATGAAGAGAAAAAGAAGGTGATAATCATAATTTGAGTGATAAATAATTTTAAAAATGTGATAAAATGTTATAGGTGGATGATTTAGTGCTGATTCACCTAGGGGGTTGGTGCCTCCTTGAAATTTGGTGCTTGCTAAAGGTTTAGTTGAGTTGGTGCTTGACTAGTGAAGGGTTGGTGCTCCTTATGGGGTTAGTGCCTCACTAAATATTGATTAATTTATTGTAGGACTATATTCCAAGCTATGTTTTATCCCCTTTGAGGGTTTCCCACATATCCCTTATGTTCATAGATTATATGCTTATATAGATGCTTATTTATGCATTGATTGATGCATGCATTTGAATGAATGCTTCATGAATGATAAGAGAAATTGAATGATTGTTTTAAGGGCATTGATTCACCTCCAAATTATCTATACTTAAAATATATATTTGATAGAGGAAGAAAAAGATAATTAATTTATTGGCTTTTGAATAAATTCTATATCAATAATCCATTTTTGAGGAATATTTAAATCAAACTATGATATTGATTTAATAGGAACAATTTGAATATTTTCATTTTCTATACACATCACACATTTACCATGGGATGGACCATACTTAAAAATAGGATCTAGATTATTGGTAATCCTACACATGAATTTTTATTGGATAGTTAATGGACATGAACCTTCTATCATGTCTAAATCATGAGTTTTCAAGACTTTGTTCATATTAATTTTTAAAATACTAGGTAATTGGGATAATAAAAAAAAAATATTGGACCATTATGAAGACCAATTTGGATGGATGCTTGTAGATAGAGCGAGAAATAAGTATGCCTATTAACAAGGGCATAAGCTAATAAACTAAAATTTAAACCTATTCTAAATAAAGTATAGATACAAACAAAAACAACACATATATGGAAGAATTTGTATTTTTATTGAATTTTAAGATTTCTAATTTCTTTATCAGATAAAAATTGTAAATTGTATTTATAATCATCATTTTACTTGACTTTTAAGACATTTTAAGAAATTTTTATATTTGTTTTTACAATAAAATGAAAAATAGAGGGCTTATCATAAACTTTATCAACATTAAGATTAGGTATTTTCCATTCATTATTGGGATTTGTCTCTTATAATTCAATATGAGCTTCATTAACATTAAACAAAGATCCCAATGATATTTTAGAGAATTTTGTGACTTTAGAAATACCTGGAGTACTAGAAGCTATCTGGTTAGAAGAATCCATCATGCTGGTGACTGTATCTACTATATAAGTATATAAATACAATTATCCATGCCTTTAAAAGACCATTCACTTTGCAATCATTACCAAAAATAATGGAAAATACTAAAACAATAATAAACAAAATGACCAGATCTTTGAAACACAAAATGTTAAAATATATTGATATAAAAATTATAATTTACAAAGGTTAAGACATTATATATTAGAATGACATAGAACATGTCTCTGATAACATTGAAGAGATATAGAATAAAGCTACAAGAAATATAAGTTTTTTTGAATTTCAAGATCCTTTTCTGATGAGAATGAGTTTCTATAGAAAACCCATTACTCACTTGGGAGAATTCCTAATGAAGGATATATTTCCATTTATCTTGAGAAACTTGGGGATTAGTATTGAAGGAACCTATGAGAGTATTAATAACCTTTATAGAGATTTATGATATGGATGGGTTGTGAATAAGTGACAAAGACTCTTTTTTATCAATCAAATATTGTAATTTTTGGACATTGAAATTGGATGAAAATTTAACTCCCAAGATTAAAAATTGAAGAAAAATTTCATCTTTGTTGGTCGTGATGTATTAAATGAATGAATAAGGAGTAAAAATGGCTTTGGGTATACCATCATATTGGTATTCTCCCACTTCTTCTTCCTCATGGTCATGAATTTCATGTATTTATACTTGATTATTTTGATGGTCTTGGATATTAAATTGGAAAGGGTCATTACCAAAAGGCTCTACCATTTCCCTAGGATTTTTGAGCATAGCCATGTACATTTTTTGAGGTGATATTGCTAGGGGAAATGATTTGAATCAATAAAAAACTTAAAAATGAGTACAAAAAGAATACGACTAATTTTTTTTATTATCAACTAAAGGATTTTGAGTTTTACTTTGAAATGTTTGAATTTAAAGTTTTTTGGATAAAAGACTCAAAAGGTACTTTTGTTTTCACTCAAATATTTTTAGCACATTGTAGATCATAAAGAAATAAATAAAAAATATATTTGCTAAATGCTCATTCAATCATAAAAAGGTGAAAAAACAAGGAAATAGGGACTTGAGTAACTTGTAGGATTCATGTGTCATTGACTTGTCTATTGCATTAGTTGAATCTTAATATTTCAAGGCACTAACCATGGTGGATCATTTCATTTCCATGGTCTACTAAGCCTAGTTTCAAGGGTGTAGGGGAAGTAACTTCTTGGTGTTAATTACTAACCAATGCACTATAAATTAAATGGATGGAATAACTTGCCTAGGGTTAAGGTATATATAAGTGTAGCTAGGGAAGTCCTCAATATACCTTTTGGTAAAAATAGGCCTAAATCCATGGAAGAATTTAATTTAACAGATTCACACTATTAGATTTAGTCCCAATGTACCCAACATAACCATAGGGGTCTTAGTCTATTGATGTTTAAAAATTAAACTTTGAGTCATGTTGTCTAGGACCTGGGTATTGGAGTATGAAAGTCCTTAACACTTCATGGTATGCTTAAAACACATAACCACCTAGCAAAAAACAATAGATCTAACTTAATTTATATACCTTGACAGGTAATGGGGTTTAGCCTATTTCATGGTGATGAAATCCACAATAGATAGAGCCCATAATAAAATAAAATAAAAAGATAAATAATTACTTTTGATTCTTAAGTATCATTACCGATTGTGACATCAAGAGAAGATCATGCACATAAGTATCATCGTAGGTAACATAACTTACAAGTGTTGTTTTTAATTCTCAAGTATCACCAAAAATGCGATGTTGAGAGAAGAGCATACACAACACAAGTAAGACACACACAAAATACTAAAAAAGGAAGATTTATTAACTCCAAAAAAAAAAATTCTAATTACTAAAGTAAATGAAAAAAATAAATTAGAAAAAACTTGTTAAAAAACTTGAATAAATAAATCATTATAAATAAAGAAAAAATGGTTTTGTTTAGCTCTTTAGAGGCTTTTCTTTGACTTGTATCTTGTAAAAAAATTGTTATAAATTTGGTGTTTGGCTGAAATTAAAGGCAACCTACAAAAAGTTATAAAAACATAATGGAAAAAAAAGAAAAACAAGTCTCTAGAATTAATTTTATAGATACACAACCAAAATAAACTATGATATTGTTAGTTACCAGAAACATGAAAATTAAATAGAAGATATAAATTAAAATAAAATTATTTCATAGTTACTTTATATGAATTCACAGATACCTTTGATGATTTTGATAATATGTTGCACAATTTCATTTATGACTATCACAATTTTGATGCTATAGGATATGATTTCTCCAATTATACCAATAATTTTACTGAAGATATGATCAATTTTAATGATTCTAAATATAAATAAAATTGGCAACTAAAAAGCAAACAATTTTGTGATTAGGTTAATCAATTTCACTGACATGCAAAATGATTTTG
Organism: Torreya grandis; assembly: GCA_037957365.1. Taxonomy (NCBI): domain Eukaryota; kingdom Viridiplantae; phylum Streptophyta; class Pinopsida; order Cupressales; family Taxaceae; genus Torreya; species Torreya grandis. Next base: position 442,427 of record JARHVA010001236.1, on the reverse strand, counting down.
AAAATAGGTTAAGCAATTTATAGGAAAAATATAATGATTTCACTGATGACGTAGAAGATGAAAAATAGAGCAAAACATGAAATAATAGTGTTAAAACCAAAGTAAAAGGTAGTTTATAAAAGGAAACTAACATAGGGAACTCCACAAAAGAGAAAAAAATAGAGAATTGTAGAATAAAAAGCTCTTAATAATGATTTTTTAGTTAGGCTACATGATTTTGATAATATTTTCTATGGTTTTGTTGCTAGCTAAAAATAACATAGAATAGAAAAAAGAAAAATTTTACAGTTAGGTTTGATAATTTCACTATTGATTAGTAAAATCTCACTATTGTGTATTATTATTTCACTATAAAGTGATACAGATTCACTATTGTACAGAAACATATAAAAAAAAATGAAAAAGATAAGATAGACAAAAATTGAAATAACAAAGTGGTAGAAGTGACAAGACTACTAGAAGACATTGAAAAGTAGACAAAAAATTATTTCAGTTTTCTTTATTATAATTCCATTGGTAAAGTCTATAAATTCACTATTATGTAGACAATATGTACAACAAACTTGAAAACACCATAAAATACCTATAGCTACAATCATAAACCTCGAAGATCAAGTTTAAATTCAAGTGCACAAGAAAAATAATAAAAAATCAATTGAAATGAGTTCCTAAAAGCACCTATGATGTTTGAGATATAAAAAGATGAGGGAAGGTTTCACTGGGTGTGCCAAAATGTGTGAAGAGAATATAAAAATGAAAATTAAGCTAAGGTGACACTTATTAAATGAAATATAATCTAAACTCAATCAACCTAAGATAGTGCTAAAACTAAAACACAAACTTATACCTTTAAAGTACCATGATCTTCCTCTATTGTGTTTCAAAGTGGATTTTCTCTTAAAATGTGGTTTCTATATATTCTCCAATGAAAATGAATTTGGGAAATAATTTAGTATGCAAATGATCTTTGTATGGTTTGTATTTGCTTGGGATTCACTTGAAAATTTTATAGAACTTCATTAACATAAATAAGGATGGTTGAAAGTGATAGCTTGCATGTCTATTTATAAGTTTATGGGAGATTGATCAAATGGTAGATGAATATTTGAATATTTATAATTATTCAAATATTAAATGGTGGAGAATTATTCCTTATCCATTAAAATGATGACTAATTCCATAGGTTGAGATAAAAGTGGAGTTGGTTGAGTGATTCATCAAGAAAGGGTCAAATTGGTTGAAAAGTTTCAAGGTGACTCACTAGTTGGAGGAAGAAATTGAGGAAGGTGTTGAATGAGTCAACATGTGAGGTAAATAAACATGGAGGATGTCTAGGTGAGGTGGAAAATCCATATTTATTATATAAATTTGGATAAAGGGTGTGCATCATTGAGTAATTAAGAATTATTCAAATTTTGGAGGGAAATGTTGTTAGTTTGAATTTGAATTTGGGGAAGAAGAAGAGTGAATTTTGACACTAAATTAAATTTAGGTGTTTACATGTAGTGTTTTATATGACATTATCAATTAACATCTAGTCATAGATATGGTTATTAGTTAGTTTTGAACTTTAACATTTTGGGCCAACTTGACACTAATCACAACCCCTTTATCCATGCCTTAGGAGTTCTTGAACATTCTAGTGAGTAAAAAAATATGAATAAGGATCCAAATTGAGTTTTCGCTTGTTAAAACTTAGATGGACAAAGAAATCAAAGTTGAAAAGGTTGTATAAAGTGAAAATAGAGATAATTTTAGTTGAATTTAATTTTTTTACTAAAAGGTAAGACTAAGATAGTTTTGGAGTCTTAAAGGAGATTTTGTGACAAATTTTGTCATATTTTATAACATAGGAAAGAGAAGATATTTATTGAGCATGAGAGAGCCATGTTTTCCATTATGATTTATAACATAAGTTTATACATAGGAAGACATTTGTTGGAAGCGATAAAGAATGAGAATGGACAAGTGTCACCTTTACATTAGTCATGGAGAGGAGTGATTTCACTATAAGATAATGGAAATGTTTCCTTGTAGGAACTATTGATAATTTTTGGTCACCATGGAGGAGCAATGTATGATTTATAAAAGTTATAAAGACATTTCTCAAAGAAAAAATTTCAAAGCAAAAGTCAAGAAGTAAAGTCAAAACTTTTATGCAAGGGCTCAAAGACAAAACTCACGAAGACCAAGTTTGGAACAAAATTTATGATGGTAAAACTTGAGAAGGCTTGGACCTAAAGAATAAAAGTTAGAAAATTAATTTTCATGAAGACTAAGGATTGGGTATTCATAACTTTTGTGAGCACAAGGTTCATGGAAAAATTTGTAAAGTCTAAGTTGCAAAAAAGAGAGGAAAAATATTGCATGAACTTTCCAAGTATTATATCAGAACTTTTGCATAAAATTTCAAAGCAAAAGTCATGAAAGTCAAGTCCCAAAAAAAATCATGATAACATAAGATTCAAATACCTATGTATTTGAAATGAATGAGTATAAGGCCTAGTTCTTTATAAGGTCATAGGTATTTCCATTAAACTAAAGTATAAAGTGTTGAAAAAGTGATGTGTGGTAGTAATGAAACTAGAAAGCTAAAGCTTATAGATGTTAATGAGATACCAAGTGGTAAAATTAGAGCCCAAAGTAGTAGATCTAATAACACAATAAATGAAAAGGAAAAGATTATCAAAATGAAGACACATGCCCTAGAGATGTCATAAATGCAACAAATCAAGGTTGAAAGGTGTTTGACCATCATGAAGACATCATTACTAACCAGGCTCAACATAAAAGAGATGATCATGAGCCCAAATAGATTGATGAACAAAAAAGTAGATGGTATCTAGGTTAGTGTTTCTACTATAGATGACACATATCTAAGTGAAATCATAATAAAAAAGTGATGTGTCAATATTTAAATCGAGTAGGTGGTGGGAGTTAAACTACCCAAATCATGCATTAATGTATATGGTTGAGCTATGACTAAGAGAAGAGATAAAAGTGGTAGAATCAGGGCCAAATATTCCAAGGAAAATAATTCTAAAATATCTACAGTCATATTCCTACACATGAAAGCTTTAAAATTGAGTCATGGTCATTGAATTATTAAATATTAGTTACTCCACAACCAATGAGAGAAGATGTCAATCTGAAAAACTAAATTTTGAGGAAATCACCACCATGCCTCAAGGATGCATTCAAGATTGAAAGTATCTTTGGCCATCCCTATTTAATTTGTAAAGAGATTGTATGTCTTAAATTTTGATATTCATTAAAAAAATTTAGCTAATTTTTTTATTTTAATCAATGACACGTGGGCTTCCCATTGCCTATAAAATCCCAGGTATTACACTGTAAAATGGTTGACATTTATGGTCATTGTAATGCTACCAAAATTTACCCTCCATGAGCCCTTTATTACTTGATCCTTACATCTAATAAGAATTGATTTTGCCTTTCTCCACAATTCTTAGTTTTTGTGAGTATTTTTGGTTTATCTTCATCATTAGGAGAGGAATATGTAGGAAAGGTATGATGAAGAATTCTTGGCTAGGAAGATTATAGCTAAAGAGGAGAAAACGAGTCAAGTGATTTCTCAAGTACAAGAAACTAGACCTAAGTCAACCTCCTCTATTATCAATTTTAGACAAGATTTTCCCACCATAACTTAGGATCAACCCACTCAAAATGAGGCTCCCACATTTAAGATCCCAAGCTTCAAGTAGCGGAAACCTTCTAAAATACCAATTAAGTCTTCTTATTTTAAAATCAAAATTTTTAAAATCCCCCATCTTTTGAAAGAGCCTATCCTTGTGAAAAATTTAGACTAATATCCTCTCTCAAAAGCCCATTCTTCCTTATCTTTTATAATAGCCTCAATATTCTCAACCATGATAGCCTTCTTAGACCAAGCATCCTAATTTTGAGATGCCCAATCTTGTTAAGGTCATTCCTAATTCATTAGTTATACCCTCTTTCCCTCCCCCCATGTCCATTTTTAATGGAGGACCCATTGTATGGAGAGAAAATGAATACAATTTAGATGAAGAGGAGGGGATTTCAAGTGAAGACAATGAGGAAATAATTATTTGAATTCCTCTTTATGCCACTAAACCAAAAAAAAATCAATCTTGATGCAAGAAGAGAATAAGTATAATCAGCTAGACCAATAGAATAGGGAAAAAATGGATAAGGATGGAGAGTAAGAAGATAGTCTTGATGATGATAAGCCACTTTTATCTAGTCAATATTATATATAGGGTATGATGATGAGGCACTCTCTTGATTGAATGAGCTTCCATTTAAAATGAGCGAGGAAGAATATCAATCTAGTTGACATCAATTTAATCTCAATGAGGAATAAGTGGTTCTTTAAGATGAAGGATTAAAGTCCCTTCATGGGGAATGTTTTTAGACTCCTAACAGGCTTGGATAAATCTCTTTTTCCATTGAAGAAGAGGAAACAAGTGCATTTCATCCTACTCCAAGGGAGGAGTTCAAGAAGGAGAGAGAGCTTTGGGTTATCAACTTATTTGATGAGATACCACTTTACATGATGGAGGAGTACTTTGAGGATGAATAAAGCATCAAAGAGAGCATATTATTAAATAAGAAGACCCTAATTAGATCAATACCAATTTATAAATACCAAAAAGTGATGGGAAGTTGTAAAACTTATTTAATATCTTGGAAGTAGGCTATGTTCCTCTTTAAGGGGACTATAGTCTGACTAACATTGAATAGTTAAACGTTGGTAAACAAAATAAATAAGAGAGTGATAGTCCATTAAATATAATTTCCCAAGGGTCATATTTAGTTGGTAATGATTTTTTTTAATAATTTAATGTTGTTTATGAACTCTTTGATAAGCCTACAAACACTTGCACACTATTAAAGGACAATATAGGCATGTTTTGGTCGTAGACTCTTAAGAATCAAGATTCATCTCCTTTTGAGGCCAATACTTCAAGCATACATATTTTATTATCAAGAGGATGCCTTATAAAGTAATTGGATTGATTAGAAGATAACAAGGAGAAGTCATAACATGTCATGCTTAATCCAAAGCATAATATTTAGCATCAAGAAGGCCAAAATCAACCTACCTATCCACTCCAAGATGGTTATATTTCTAGTCAGCTTATGTGGGTAAATGAGTTTGTTTTTATCCTTGGAAAATTATATCACCAGTTCATTGAGAGCCTACTCCTTATCCACCTATGGTTGACTTTCATCAAACAATAAAAACATTATAAGTTGATAAGAAAGGGAAACTATTTTGTAGAACTAGTCAATGGATTAGTTTAGATAACAACCTAAATGGTCAATTTGGGGTAGGTTAGATGTTTTATTTTCCCTAAGTGCCTACATACACATTATAAATAGTTTTAGTTATTTTATCTTCCCTAAGTACGTATGACATAGTTTGTGTGTTTCCTTATCTCTTTTATTAGAGGTACTTTCAATTTCAAGAATTGGCTCAGGTAATGGGCTTGAAGGTAGGGATAAATTAGAGATTCAAGGAAGATGGTGGTGATTAAAAGAAATAATGAAGCTTTAATAAATTTAGGGAATATATCATATATAAATCTTGAGAATACTTTTAAATGCTTTGTAGGCAGTTCTTAGTTCAGTTTATTCTATAATTTTAGTCTTTTGAAAAAATGTTTATAATAATAATTATAAATTTTGTTCTAAAAAACATTTTGAAGACCAATTTCCAAACAAAAATTATAAACAATTTTTTTGAAAACTAAGGCAAGAGTTAGAAGTTTCACAAGAACAAAAGTCATAACTTTTGTATGAAGGATCAAAAAAAAAATTGAAGTAAAATTCATGAAGAAGCAAAGTTGTAACTTTTTCATGAGAGATCAAAGACAAAAATTGGGAAGGCTAAGTTTGGAAAGAAAAGTTCCTATGACAAAAGTTGCAAAAGTCCAAGATACTCGATGAACAAAAATAAGAAGATGGCATCCAGATCAACATTTATACCATAGATGATACATGTCTAAGTGAAATCATAATAAACAAAGTGATGTGTCAATATATAAATCAAGTAGGTGGTAGGAGATGAATTTTCCAAAGAATGCATTAATAAATTAGGCCCAAATCTTCTAAAACAAATAATTCCAAAATATCTATAGCTACATTCTTGCACACAAAAGCTTGAAAATTGAGTTGTGTCCATTTAATGATTAAATATTGGTATATCCATAACCAATGAGAGAATATTTCAAGATTAAAAATTCAATTTTAAGGCAATCACCACCATGCCTTGGGGATCTAATTAGGATTTCAAGTAGATTTGACCATCCCTATTTAATTTGTAGATAGATTGTATGTCTTGAATTCTAATCTTCTTCAATTTTTCTCAGTTGAATTTCATTTGTAATCAATTACCCTGAGGATTCTCATTTCCTATAAAATATTGGGTCTTAAATTTTAAAATGGTTAACATTTTTAGGAACCATAATGCTGCCAAAATTTATCCTCCATGAGCCCTTTACTACTTGAGCCTTACATGTAATAAGAATTGACTTTTCCTTTCTCTATGATTCTTTCATTCTATATGTATTTTTGGTTTATTGGTCCTTACATGTTTGTAATTATTGAACCTCTCATTACTATACCTCCCTTTGCACCTCAGTGTAGAACTTGGCTCTCTCTTGTAGGTCATATGTTATGCTTGTTTAGTTCTATACAGAGACTATCATTGGATCATTTTTCATCCCTCCTAGTGTTGTATTCTATCCCACACCTTCATGTGAATTAATTATGTGAGTAAAGTGTATATGTTGGAGTTTGTGTAATGTTTTCCCATTTTATAAAATTGTAGGATGTTCTTCAAATCCTATAGAGGTTATCTTTCTAGTCTTGATACATCAACTTTTACATTTCAACAACCCCATTTTCTCCCTTTTCCCATTAATGAGTTTTATATTTAAGAGTAGAAAGAGATTTACTTCAACTCTTTTAGGCCTACATGTTGATCCTAAATCAGATACATTTAGATTAAAATTAATCTATCATTCTCCAAAGGTTTATACCAAGGAGTGCAAGAGACTCACACCTTGGGTGATGATACCATTATCTCATTGAACTATGTTCTAATTTGGTGGGTACATGATTTAGGTGACAACATGAACCTTTTGATATTATTTTTAAATATAAAGGAGATATTGAGCTAGAAGGTGAAGAAGGAGCTTGAGGTAGATGAGGATTCATTGTGGTAAGGCATAGTTAAAGGAGGTATTTCTTAAGATCAATTAGAGGAATGAAGGTAGGCTACCTCAATACACCCATGAATGTCTTTTATTTTATTTTATTTTTAAAATATATTATTCCCTTATTTCATTGAGATTTTCAAAGGGTTTATATGGAAATATCACTTGCCCATTTGTCATTGTTTATTTTTCATGGTTGTGCCTTTGTATGCCATGTTATTATTGGACCTCTAAGATTTTGAAGATGATAAAAGTTTTATTACTTTTTTGATAATCTGTTTATTGGTTTAAAAATCTATTTTTATGCTGCATAAATATGATTTTATTATGGGCATATTATGTGCCTTATTTGGTAGGGTATAGGAATGGGAAAAAGGTTATAAATTAATTATACAAGATCCTTTTGCATAGGGATTGGGAAATAAGAATATTGAGATTTTCTAAATCCATATCATGGAAATGTGAGAAGGGTTTGTGAAAGGAGAGGAATCCCAAATACCTCCTTATCTAAACCCATTGAGTGAAGATTAAAAATTCTTGTCCACATGGGTGATTGATGAGTCTTCATAAATATTATGATATTTGGTTATTGCCTTATGTTTGAAGTGATTTTAATTATGTGTTTCTCTAAATTTTTTCATGTGTTTATTTATTGTGTGGTAGTAGGAATCCATAACATGTATGGAAGGTTGATAAAATGAGCCAATTATAAATTCTTACTTTTTTATCTTTCCCACAATTTACTTTATCTCAACCTTATTGGTAATAATGATTATTAGTGATGAGAGTTATTATCTTGGGGTATTATTAGTCTAGTCACATAATGATTAGGAAGTGATCCACTCCTTGGTTTGGCCTTGTGGGTTACTTTAGAGCATGGAGCTTGGAGCCTAGTTCTCACCCTATTAATTTTTTATGTATTTTTTATTGGATGTTGAAACCCATGAAAATGTAATTATTTCATCTTATAAGTGATGAGAAAGAGAAATATAAATATTATTTTATTGAGATTTGAAATTTTTGTGACATTCTTTGTACCTTTGTTAAAAGGAATTGTTGTCATTTTGAGTTGCACCTTGTGAGGAGGTGTTTTAAGTCTCCTCAATCAATTAAAACAATGGGAAATCTCTAAGTATATTGGTGGCCTATAAATAAAGAGAACATCCAAAGAGGTCTATTTCCCTTGATGCTAAACCTATATTATCACTACACCTAATTAAAATACAAGGAAAAGGGAAGGATAAAGATAAAATCAAACATAAAAGGGGTGATGCACAAAATATTAGGTCTCCAACTCTTGCTCATGAGTTGATAACAAATATAATAAAAGGTTAAATATGATATCAAAAATTTAAATAGGTCTTTAGCATAAGTGTTTCAATATGGAGTTTGTAGCTTATGCATCGACTAAGAGGGACAATTACGAGGCCTAAAATGAGGCACCAATGAAGGTTTTACAAAATTAACATTTACCTAACCACTCGATACACACCATATGACCTCCAAGAGATGAACTACTCATAAAGTGAGAATGAAGAGGATAAAAAAAGGTGATTGAGTATAAACACTATCATTCATCAATAATTTAGTCAAAATTTCACATTAGATTTGATATGAAGAATGGAAAAATAATTTTTATTTACTTAAAAAATAAAATAAAGTATAAATTTTAGTAGGGAGTCACCATACTAACTTTGAGGATCATTTTAAAATCCATTAAAGGTAAAATATATAGGAGAGAGAGAGAGAGAGAGAGAGAGAGAGAGAGAGAGAGAGAGAGAGAGAGAGAGAGAGAGAGAGAGAGAGAGAGAGAGAGAGAGAGAGAGAGAGAGAGAGAGAGAGAGAGAGAGAGAGAGAGCATTATGATTGTCATGTATCATAAAACCAATTAAAAGCTAAAATAAGATAAATAAATAGTCCTACCATTCCTCCTCAACATGTGTTGATTTGGAATAATGATGATCTCATGAGAGGTGGTGTATATGTGACTCTTCATCTCCTATGACTCATCTTTCTTCACTTGAAACTTCCCTTTCTTGGATGAAGGAGTTACAAGTTTCTATCTTAACACATGGCCTATTTGACCTCTTTGGATTATTTATATGCCATTATTTTATCTTTAAATACATCTATCATATTGGTGATAACTAGAATTAAACTTAGACTTATTCACACTTTGATATTTGTCATTAGAACTAACCCCTTTATGTCTAAACTTGTTTGATCCTATGGGAGGCAATGAGGACAAGTATATCTCTTCATCTAATACCTAGTACTTATTTTAATATATTGAAAAAATCATAAAAGTATTATAAAATATCATATATCCTCTATCTGATCTTATAGACCATATTCACATAGATGTTCGTTACTTACTAACAAGAGTTTTAGAGAAGGCTACAAACATTCATGCTATAGAAGCTTTGTATAGCCTTGAGGATTGTATTGTGACCTTGTATATGTGTTATGATTACAATAGTAAAATTTAAAGTGTTTTATTAATTATTAAGAGTCTCTAATATCATGTCAAACTTGAATATTTTATATAACCTGTATGCTTCTTTGAGTGTCTTAAACAAAATGCCTAGTGAACTGCCTATGAATAAGATCTTCCATTCTAATTGTAGCCATTATAATTTATTTGTAAATGAACTGTAGAATCATAAAAATATGAAATTATATTACTACAAGGTTTATTAAATGTTATTATGTCATTAGGTGACATTAGGAAGGTCTACAAACTTATCTCTCAATGCAAGCAAGGAAAATCTTCATCTTCACTTGGTCTAGATACTTGAGGCTTGTCTTAACACCTTGAAAGTATATTGAATATATGTTTGAGGGAAATTATACATACATACATACATACATACATATATATATATATATATATATATATATATATATATATATATATATATATATATATATATATAGATCTATAAATTCCCCTTAAATAATCATAAATACCTCACTCTTTTAAGCACCTGCAAATAAGCTTGAAAAGGAAAATTTTAGGCTATTTTCCTGTACCTTCACTCCACACATGCCAAGATTTTTTACCCAATAGGTGACCATGAGATGTGTAGATATAATATAGGTACTTTTAAGGAATGTTAGGTTTATTATAACCAATTAGAGATTCATTTAAATTTATTGAGCTCTTTGAGAGAAAAAGGGTAGTTTCAGGTCTCTAATCTTCTTAACGATTGTTCATAATGTTAAACCCCTTAATGGAATGGAAAATGACATGATTTTGGATTATTAAAACTATAAAAACTTATTATAATTCCATTATTCTTGATGAATCTTTCCAACCAACTTCCCACATGATGAAAATGGTCTTCTTGAACCTACAGGCTTATAAGTGAACAAGTGAGACAAGTTTTGAGAAAAAAAGATCTTAAAATTACTAGTTTATAACTTTAACATCTTAAAAGATCTATGTAAGAATAAATAAAATAAAATTATACTTCCATATATATTTACACAAGTTCAATAATCTCACATATTTTCAAATGAAAAAAAAACTTGATTTAGTCCCAAAGAACTACTACAAGATTGTGAATAGTCTCATTAGGTATTTGGAAAGGTGTTATCAGTCTAGAATTTTCTTAATAGTTTATTTAATGAATTTTATGAGATTATATAGATAAATTTAAACAAAAATAAACCAATAATTTTTTTTTAATTTCTTAAGGATCAAACTTCAAAGGTAATGTTGGTCTTTTAGGTCTCTACAAGCCTAATAGACTTTCTCTACAAGATCTTAGCTTAGTCTAGTCAAAAAATGACTTTTATTACTTATCCAAGTGTTTTAATATGCACATATAATAACAAAAAGTTTTCATCCAAAATTTAAATCCAAAAATTCAAGTAAACACAGTCCATTTTTCTCCTTTTAGATCTCTCTTGATGATTACCTACAAACAATCTTGAACACAATTAGCTGTAGATGGAATCACAAGGTGAGTTAAAGTGCAAAAATAGTTGGAGAAACTAATGAGAAACATATATAAACTTTATATGAAGTTTAAATGGATTTTTTTAGTTAATCTTACATTTACAAGGCTTTGATAGAATGCCTAGGGTTTGTGGGTAGTTTGATATGTTTGGCCCTTATTGCTCTCTCCTAATGTTATCTTTTCATAGAAAGTATTTTAAACACTCTTGGAATATTATCCAATGTTTTAAACACCATGATCGACATTTTAGACCTCATATGAAATACAAAACTTGCATATTTTTTTATTCCTCTATTTAGGCTTGTAGGTGCCTATCTAGGCCTAAAACATATTAGAAACCTATTAGAGACTTGAAATATCCTACCTATTATGAAATTTAAGGGTATTGGGGAAAATATTAAGTTTTTTTTATTTGTTTGAATAATTTTTCTAAGGATAAAACACATAAATTTTTCCAAAAACCTTTTCTTCTCTACTTGCAAACTTACACAGTCTACTAACATGCATGCTCACGTTGAGTGTGAACACATCAACTATCCCCCTTTTCCATTTTGAACATGAATGGTATTGAAGGATTTTGGATAACTTTTTTGAGGTATTATAATAATTTTGGACACCTAAATAATTCATTTGAGTCTTTTTTTTGGTTGAAATCCTGTTACTTGCTCTTTTAACCTTGAAACCTTATTCAAGAACATTAGACCAATGAACCTAAGCCTTCCATCTACAAGTGCCTATCAAGGATGATAATGAATATTTTTTCCATATATTTAATTATTTATAAGTGTCCTAATTATTTTTCATGAGTGTTTCAATCTCTGTTCTAAATGGATTATTCATCAAACATCAAATATGCTTGCCCAAGTTATTCTTCTCTTACATGAGGGTTGTCACTTGAACCAATCTTAAAAACCACTTTGAATATAAATTTAATATTTTTTAAACATGAAATTAAGTTTGGGGGATTTTTAAAAATTAACATCATGTGATTTACTCTCTTTATAAGCCTAAAACTCAATAACATCAAACAACTCAGAACTTGTACTTTCTCAACCCTGTACACCTATACCTACAAAAATTTCTATTATTTGTATTATATAAATAATTATAGATGGTGTGGGAGGATTTATTATGATTTTAAAAATACATCTTAGTATTTCAATTTCATCAATTATCACTCAAACAAACTCAATGAGAGAAAACTGAGGTATTAAGGTTTTAGAAAGGTTTAAGAGGCTGTAACCTTCTTAACAATGGTTTATAAATCTCAAGCCCATAAACCCTAAAATTTTGTAATTTATTTTAAGTTAATATGGGTGGAAAACATATCATAAGATCACTTGTTCTTTTTCCTCTCTTCTTTCATGAAACAACCTCATATAAATGACTCTTCTTGGCTTGCAAGTGACCCGATAGAAATATCAAGTGTTTTATGCCTCATTTGGACCTGTATGTTCTTCTTCAACATGATTTTGAGATTGGTGAGGATGGAAAATGTTTTGTATAATATTTATCACTTTTTTCCATTATTCTCTTGGTTGAATATGACTAAACCAATGTGAAAACCTATAAAGTATGTTTTTTATTGCCATGAAACTTGTCCATTGGGAATAATAACCTCCTATAGCTATGTACAGGGCATCAAATGGAGCTATTTTTGATTAGGTGTTTATATTTTAACATAAAAATCTCTCTTTGGCCTCCTTTTCCTATCATTATGCTATATTTGGAGTTGAAACAATGAACAAAGAGGTTTTAAAAGTGAGTAAACATTAGAAATTAAGGTAATTACTCTCTTATCTAGGTGTATAGAAATAATAGAATACAACATAACTTTAACTAAATACCAAAGGATATATAAGAGTCTTTTTTTATTATCTCCATCAACTTGAACAAATTGGACTTGGTAGAAGAGTGATTTAACAAGCCTAAGACAAAGGAGAGTTAACCTTAACTTTTGAAAAATAAACCTTACAAAATGCTAAAGTACATTAAACAATGCTAAAATAAATTACAAAAGGCCTCATTTGAAATGGAAATTGATGCAATGGTCAAGTTTTGGATGGTATGGGTTGAATTTTGGCCTATGATTATAAAATGTCAACATTTTTAATGACTCATAAGGGTTGGTTATCTTGATAAAAAATTGGATCAATAGCCTTATCAGTCCATTGGGATATGGATTTATTTACCATTGAGAAAAAACCTAATTTAAGCCTTGGAAATTTATTTCAAACCATTTTACAAGTTGAGACATCTAATAATACCTTCCTAAACATACTACAAACAAGAAACAAACACACCTATGCCATGAGTCACTTAGGGAAAAGAGAAATAACAAATAATTAGAAAAAAATTATGCTAGAAGCACTTAGATAAAGCAAAAATAATATATTCAATGTTTAAAATACCTCTATTACATTTGGATCAAAATAAAAACCTCCCAAGTCTTCTTCGTGTGGTTGATTGAGATGAGGAATAAACTACTACTTGGATGTTATTACTTTTGGATCAACTCTTTTCTTTCTTGACAACCTCCTTATTTTGTTTTCAAAAGGATAAAATGAAGAAAACATATCTCCTATATCAATAAAATCCTCTTGTGGTTAAATGTTTACCTCATTTTTCTCTTTATCATTGAGAAAGCTCTCTAATGGTTTAATATTCTGATTCATAGGAACAACTACAACCTTGGCCTATAATGGCTCACTAGAACACTTGTTTTAATGTTATATAACATATTGAGAGATGTAATTTTACTTGTCAACTACTGGAAGTTATTCAAGATCTTCAATAATCTCCAATTTTTTCCCTATAGCTTCATCAAGGTCTACTTGATAAATTATTTGATCAACCTCCTCTTGAGCGTGTTATCTAATCTTGAAGACCAATCTATTAACGTCTCCAATAGGATATGTAGGCCTAAAAAGAGACTCAATATCTTTAATGAGATAAAGGTATTACTTCCATTATTCATTGGGGTTTTCTCTTTGATTATTTTGAGGGAGGATGTCATCTTCTTTAAGGTTTACAAAATGATCAAGGAGTTAATAACTAGATTTGAGAACATTAAAAAAATCAATATCAAGTGAAATATACTCTTGGGATGCCATGATTAAATTATTTCCCTTGTCATCCTTAGTCAAATTTTAGTCTCTTTGTAAAGGCACATAAACTATTTCTAAGAACTCAAATAAATCTTGTAGCTATCTTTAACTTATTTGTGCCTCATTTAGACCCTATTTTGGTTTCATGTGAACTAGTATGGAGGTGTTATCATCAAAAATGGAAAATGAAATAAATTATTCACCTTCTTAACTATGTTCTTGAAACTAAAAATAACCTTTGGCTCACTCAAATTAATCATTAGGAGATTCTTTGGTTGGTAAAACAATCTCAAGTGTCTCCTTATTGTGATTATGATTTAAAAATAATGTCAAATTGATCAAGGATTTATTCTTGAAACACATGCTATTATTAGATTTTTTTTTCACTCTCAAAGTATTCTTTGACTACACCAAGTGGTAGTTCCTAAAATAAGCCACTATCTTCTTCTTCTAACTCAACATTCTCATTATGTCTAATATGCTCCATTAGGTTTGAAACAATATGAAACTACTCATGTAAACAATGATTTCTTTGAGTATCCTCCTCTTCATCAAGATTACTTATGTCCCTTACTTCAAACATAGCCTCTTCTTCATCAAGAGGATTCCAAAAAGATTGATTTTCTTCCCTTTATCCTAAGTATAATCTAATGATATAATGAGGGCTATCAAAGATGAAATCCTCATCACATTCACTTGAATCGCTATATTGTTCCCCCATATGATCTTCAATTTATTTCCATACCACTTTTATTCCTTCAAAAATGGATATGGTGGGAGGTAAATAAGGTCTATTTGGTGGAGTAGGAATATATGGCATTATGGGCTGCTCTTGAAATGGATTTGGGGTTGAAGAGGCACTCCTAAGACTTTAATGTTTGGAAGTGATAGTATCATTAAATAATTCTTGGAGAGGAGGGAAAGAAAATTGTGTTAGGGATGATCTATTCTTCTCTTTCCACTCATAAATTAACATACAAATTCATGATATACCTTGATCTTCATGAACAATTTTGACTTGATGAGTAGATGAGGGGCTTAAGAAACTTGTAAACTTTATTGATTTAGATTCTAAAACTTTATCCCTCTCTTTATTTTGGATGGGAATATGATTAGTGGGTGAGAAGCTTAGAAATTTCCTTGGTTGAGGAGTTTGAGGATCTTGAGGGAGAATGGGTGGAGTTTTCACAAACATATACTCTTTCATAGGATTGGGAGTCCTGAAGCTTAGGATTTTAAATCAAGTAGAATCATTTGAATTTTTAAGGATTTTTTCTTGTTTCCAAATTGGGATTTTGGATTAAATTCCTTATGTTCTCATAATCAACTACTATATTTGATCTCTTGTAGATTCATTTTCCCCAACTACGCATCTTTCATTAAATCTCTTTCATGAATCTACCTCCTACTGATATCTATATGCTTAATATATAAGCTCTGATTGATTCTTATTATATTATCTTACCCTATCAATATTCATACATTGTATCTCAAAGTCAAGTATTATCTCTTTGATATATTTTTTAGGATGATTGAAAGGAACATGAATTTTCCAAGGTTGATTGGAAGAATGAGTAGGGGTGGGATGGAAGTAAATATCATGGGAATAATGGTATCTTTCTAGTTCAAGGATACTTGAGGTGAAGTCATAAATGCTCTTAGCTTGATATGAAGGTATAAAATATATATTTTCACAAAATGGTGGATGAAAATTCATACCAATTGATGATATTTAAGCACAAATAGATGTAAGTAAGTTGGATTTACCATTGGTTTTTTTGGAAATCCCTCCAAAGGCCAATGTGCTAAAGAACAACACAAAAAATTCATCAATAGATGAATTTATTGTCCCACTGAATGTGCCAAAAATTATTGTCATTTTGAGTTGCACCATTTGAGGAGGTATTTTAGGTCTCTTCACTCAATTAACACAATGAGAACTCTTTAAGGATATGGTTGGAATATAACTAAATAAAACCTTCATAGAGGGATATCTCCCTTGATGTTACACCTATATTATCACTACACCTACACAAAATACAAGGAAAAGAGAAAGACAAAGTTGAAAGTAAACATGAAAGGGGTGATACACAAAATATTAGGTCTCCTCCTCTTGACCATGAGTTGATAAAAAAATTAGGATAAATATGAATACGATCACACAACTTCAAATATTTATCTAGTATAAGTGTTTCAATATGGTGGTTATAGATGATACATCAACTAAATAGGATAATCAAGAGGCATGACATGAGGTACTGATGAGGGTTTTCCAACCACTTGATAAACACCATATGAACTACAAGAGATAAACTAATTACAAATAGGTGAGAATGAAGATGGAAAATTCAAGGTTATTGAACATCAACACTATCATTCATCAATAATTCAGTCATAAACACACTAGATGTAATATGAAGAAGGTAAAAATAGTTTTTAAAAAAAAATTCAAAATCAACAACAAGTATAAAATTTATCAGGGATTTGCCATAATAAATTGGAAAATCCCTTTACAATCCATTCAAGGTGAAATATATAGAGGAATGGAAAAAAGAGAAAGAGAGTGGACATGTAGGAGGTCCATTATGACTCTCATGTATCATGAAACTAGTTAAAAATCCAAAAAAAGATGAATATATAGTCCTATCATTCCTCATAAACATGTTTTTTTCTTGGATTAATGAGGATATCATGTGAGGTGGTGTAAAAGTGACTCTTCATATATTATGACTCATCTTTCTTCACTTGAAACTGCCCTTTCTTGGATGGAGGAGTTACAAGTTGCTATCTTGACACATGGCCTACTTGGCATCTTTGGCTTATTTTTATGCCATTATTAGATATTAAAATACATCTCCCATCTTGGTTACAATTAGACTTAAACTTATACTATCTTCACACTTTTATCTCTCACATAAGAATCAACACCTTCATGCCTAAACCTTTTTGATCCAATAGGAGACAATGAGGACAAGTTTATCTCTTCATCTAAGACCTAGTCCTTATTTGAATATTTATACAACTTTTCAAATTAATGTAGGTATTTTATAATATCATGTATCCTATGTCTAAGGTTATAAACCATATTAACATGAGTCTTAACAACTTATTAATAAGAGGTTTGGAGAAGGATGTAAGCATTCATGATATATAAGCTCCATATAGCCTTGAGAATTATATTGTGACATTTTATACATTTCATGATTTCAAAATTGAGGTTTTATGTGTTTTAGGGCTTCTTAGGAGTATATAAGATCATGTTCAACTTGTGGTAAACTTGAAGATTTGTTAGAACTTGTATACTTCTTTAAGTGTCTTAGATAACATACCTAGTGAATTATCTATGAACAAGCCCTTCTATTATACTGTATCCATTGGAATTGATTTTTTTGTGACCAATATAATCCTCCAAAGATACCATTATATGTTTATAGGGGTATTTTTATGTTATTATGCCATTAGATGGTCTTAGGAAGGTCTACAAACTCATCTCTCAATGTAATCAAGGAAAGTCTTCATCTTGTCTTGGTCTAGAGACTTGACACATATATTAACACCTTTAAAGTATATTTAATGGATATTTTAGGGCCCTGATACTTTTACCTAGGCCTATAAATTCCCCTCAATTGATCAGTAAGACCCTACTCATTCAAAAACCTACAAATAGGCTTGAAAAGGTAGTTTCTATGTTATTTTCTTGTACCTTCACTCCACACGTGCCAATATTTTAGAACCAATATATGAAAATAAGATTTGAAAACATCATCAAGGTGATTTCAAGGAATTTTAATTATATTATAATCCATTAGATTCATTTACAATCATCAAGATCCTTGAGGAAAAAAGGGCAGTTTTAGGTCTCCAATCTTCTTAATGATTATTCATAAAGTTAATCCTATTAATGGAATAAAAAATTATATGAATTTAGAGTATAAAAACCTTACCAACATCCCATAATTACATTATTTCCCATGCATCTGCTCAGCTAAATTTCCATGTGATGAAAATGGTCCTCTTGATCACGCAGGCTTGTAAGGAATGGTTAAGACAAGTTTTGAGAAAAAATATCTTTAAATTTCTAGTTTTTGACTTGAAAATATTAAAGTAACTATGTAAGACTCAGTAAAATAATATTATCATTAAAAATATATTTAGATAAGTTCAAGACACTCACAAATCTTCAAATGATAAGAAACTTGAAATAGTCCTAAATAACTACTACATGACTGTCAATGAGATCATTGGGTCTTTGGAAAGGTGTTATCAATCTAAGATTTTCTTAATAATTTATTTAATGACTTATATTATATGATATAGATAATTTTAAACAAAAAGAAACCAATCCTTTTATTGGTTTCTTAAGGTTCAAACTTTAATGGCAATGTTGGTCTTTTAGGTCTCTACAGGCCTAATAGACTTTCTCTAGAAGATATTAGCTCAGTCTAGTCACAAAATGACTTGGATTACTTATCCAAGTGTTTTAAAATTCCAAAAAAATAATAATAGTTTTTCATATGGAATTTATATCCAAAAATTCAAGCAAACACAGTCCATTTTTCTCCTTCTAGATCTCTCTCAGTGACTACCTACAATCATTCTTGAACATAGTCAGCTGTAGATGGAATCATGAGGTGAGTTTAAGTTAAAAACCAATTGTATAAATTAATAATACATATATATCAAATTTATATTAATTTTCAATGGATTTGGTTAGTTAATCTTCTATTTACAAGTCTTTGATAGATTATCTAGGGTTTGTGGGTAGTTTGACAAGTTTAGCCGTGATTAATATTTATTGATGGTTTATTCTCATATCAAGGAGTATAAAAAACATTGGAATATTATAAAATTTATTAAACACCATAATTTTCCTTTTATACCTCATATTCAATACAAAACTTGCATCTTTTTATTCATTCATGTATTCAGGCCTTTAGGTGCCTATCTAGGCCTTAAACTTATTGAAAACATGTCATAGAGTTGAAACCTCATACCTATTATGAAATTTAAGGGTCTTGGGGTAAATATTTATGAAAATTGACTTGATTTAATAATTTTACAAAGGATAAAACACACAAAGTTTTCTAAGAACCTTTTTTTCTGCTTGCAAACTTACACTGTCTACTAACATGTATTCTTAGGTTGAGTATGCATATATAAAATATATTCATTTGAAATTTTGACCATAAATGGTCTTAAAATAGTTTGGTTAATTTTTTTTGAGGTATTATAATCATTACAGACAACTCAATAAAGCATTAGGAGTCTTATTTTGGGTTATAAGCCTATTACTTACTTTTTTAACCTTAAAACCCTATTCAAGAACATTGGACCAATGACCCTAAGCCTACCATCTACAAGCACCTACCAAGGATGATAATTAGTATTTTATAAATATATTTCATGATTTATAAGTGTCTTATGTATTTATCATGAGTGTTTCAAGTTCAATTCTAAATGGATTATTCATCAAATATCAAATATGCTTTCCCAAGTTGTTCTCTTGGATGAGGGGTGTGATCATGAACCAATCTCAAAAATGACTTTAAAAATGGATGTAAGCTTGGTAAAACATGAAATTAAGTGTCTGGGATTGGTATAAATTAATCTCATGTGATTTAATCTTTTTAGAAGCCTAAAAATGCCTTAATAACATCAAATAACTTAGCTTGTAGTTTTTCAACCTTACAGACCTGTACTTAAAATTTTTTCTCTTATTTGCATTAGATACCTACTTGGAGATGGTGTGGGAGGGTTTATTAGTCCATTAAAAATAAATAATAGTATTTTAATTTAATTAATAATCTCCCAAATGAATTCAACAAGAGAAAACTAAGGTATTAGGGTTTTAGAGGTTACAACCTTCTTTAAAATGGTTCATAAATATTAGTACCCTAAACCCTAAAATTGTACCATGTATTTGAATTTAATAGTGGTGCTCAATATACCCTAATATAAATTGGTCTATTTCATCTTCTCCTTCATGAAACAACCTCATAAAAATGACTCTCCTTGGCTTGCAAGTGACGAAATAGAAATATCAAGTGTTTTTATACCTCAATTAGACTTGTATGTTCTTATTGAACATGCTTTTGAGTTTGGTGAGGATGGAAAAGATTATTAATAATATTTATCACTTTTTTACATTTTTATATTGGTTGAATATATTTAAACCAATGTGATAACTTGTAATATTCCTCAATAGCATGCATTTTCTTTGCCATGAAACTAGTCCATTGGGAATAAAACCATATTATAGCTATGTTTCAGGCATAAAATGGAGAAATTATTGATTGGGTGATGATATTTTAACATAAAAAATCTCTTTTGCCTTATTTTCCTACCATTATACTATATTTGGAGTTGAAACAATGAATAAATAGATTTCAAAAGTGAGTAAATGTTAGAAATTGATGTAATTGCTATCTTATCTGGGTGTACAGACATAATAGAGTACAATATGACCTTAATTAAATACCAAATGATCTAAAATTGTCTCTTTTGATTAGTTCCATCAACTTGAACACATTGGACTTAGTACAAGAGTGATTTAACAAGCCTAAAAAAAAGGAGAGTTAACCTTAACTTTTGTAAATAAACCTTAAATAATGCTAAATTTTATTACAAAAGACCTCATTTAGAAGTTAAATTAATGAAATGGTCAAATTTTAGATGTTAGGTGTTGAATTTTTGGCCTAGGATTCCAAAATGTCAATAGGAATTATTTTTTTAATCATGGAATTTATTAATTAATTGAATTAACTGAGTTGGAAATTTTATGTTTAATATGCTATCTTATTAGTTATAATATATTAGTGCAAATAAAATATTATTTTTTTACTTTCAATTATTGAGTTGGATTTCAACCCCTAATGACCTAAATGAATAATTTTATTTCCATAATTTTATATATATTTAGAACTCACCTAAATATTCAAAAATTAGTTTTAATGTTTAGTAGACTCCACCACAATTCTAAAATAGTTTTTAGAATCATTTTTGGAGTTATGATTTAATTTTATCAAATTTTTGAAGTTAGAGTTCCTAAATGGTTGGATCTATTCTTTAATTTTATCAAAATTTTGAAGTTAGAGTTCCTAAATGGCCTCAAATACCATCATAAAATGCATGAAAGTTTATGATTAATGTAAAAAATACATAAAGCACAAAGTGATTAGTATAATTTTAGATTGAAGTATGAAATTTAATTATGTTTTAGAGTTTTGTTTTTCAATTTTAAGATATGTCTAGAGTTAATATATTTTTTTTGAAAATCAAAACCCTATAGGGTCATTTTACACACAGGCCCTTAGAAATTTAAGGTAGTTACCTCTTTTATGTATGCCAAGTTTTGGCTTAGCCCATAGTTTACCATGTGATCATGTGATTTTTGGATTTTTACAATACCTCTCAATAAGATTGAATTCACACACAAAATCTATGGATTAGGTTAGAGAGATTACCAAAAATCATAGAGTATAAATGATATTCCTTATTAACTCTAGATGATAAATACATAGTGAGAGGTTGCATATATAGGATGGAAAGAGATATCGACACCACATTATAATGAATGCAATAATTACTTTCCAAAATGACCCAATTGACCTAGATACCCTAAGAAAGCTAATGATAAGTGTAGACAAAACCCATAGGACAAAATTTACACTGAGACCTCTCTTAAGTGTAACTTAGGTGGGATAGAGAATTAGGTCCCATAAACAAGGCATCATGAGGTACCCAAGAACATAGTGATGATCCCAAATATCCTATAAAATTTGAAGGATGTGTTCCTCCACAAAGAAGAGAGAGAAGGTAAGCACAAAATTTCACGTAGAAAATGTTACAGTAGGTCCCTCTAAAAAAAATGATGTCTCTTAATTCTATAAGAAAGAAACCTTGAGTTTTTAAAATAATGAATTCACACTCAAGTGAAATGAAAGTAGGAATAATGATGTATATTTTTATAAAATGCTCAAAAGTATCCATGCTAGTGTTAAAATATGCCAAATTTTAATCAAGAATCATAGGCTTAATTGTAGAAGATGGAAATAAAGAAGCATACAATGAAGGGGATAGAATAGGAGGGTTTATAAGTACCCTCATTAAATTTAGAAAATAATAATGGAAAGGAAAATTCAATGAAAGAATTTCCATGGTAAGAGGAGAGAAAGGCTCAAAAACCATCCAAACTAAAGACTAGTTTACAAATATATCACTTGATGAGTCCAGGATATGCCCGATAAATGTATAATAAATGACCTCATCTCACTCTTTCTTTATATTAAGTTTGATTGAATTTTGTAAATTTTATTTTGATCTAAGATGACTTATGTTGTAATTATCCATCTTTTTTTTATTGTGATTCTAACATTTAAAAAACCCTATAATTCCTAACAAGTGTGTTGGAAAATTCAATTTTTGTAATAAAAATAGGTCATCATTAGGCTAAAGAACAAATATGAAGTGGATTGCATGTTTTTAAAAGCATTGGAATCAATTCAACTTAGTTTCAAAAATCCACCATACTATTTCAAGTTGTCACATTTTTAGAATTAGCTCTGAAACTCTATATTTAGCCCTAAAATTATCTGAATTAGCTCTGATACTCTTGCAGATAAGCTCTAAAACTTTTACGGCTAGATATAGAACTGATAAGGATTTATTCCAAAATGGCCGGTGATCTGTCAAGTCAATGATCCCATTAAATCAGGAATAGATTCCCAATTTCCATATTTTTAGATCTAAGACATTTATCACACAGTTGGACATCCAGCCACATCTTGATTTAGCATCTATTATAGGTACGATTCAGTTTCATTGTATCTATGAAATAGTTGTTGACAAATTTTTTGCTCGCAGGCTGAAAATCGTTCACCTTCTCCCCTTGCCATTCGAAGCAAGTCTTTTAGAGTTACTCAGGTTTAATGCCATGTTTCAGACAGGCCTGGTTCTTTGGTTTGGCATCTAGTTCATTGTTAAGGCCTTATGTCCAAGATCAAATGTTTTAAGCAAGGCAGGCGCTTCAAAGAGGAAAATCGGGTTCGGTTCAATTTCGGTTCAAGATTTGAATTGTTCAAAATTGACTAAGTCTAAGTCCCAAAGGGCCGGGTTGCATCTTCAAACAAAAAAAAAAAGGGCTGGGTCACTTAACACTAAAGCAAAAGGAGGGCAGGCATTTACAAAAAGCAAAAAAGGAAAGTGCTAACCAACCAAGAGCCCAAATGCAGCGACCTACTAGAAAGTTTGCCCCTGGGGGCCGAACAAGCCAGATAAAGACAAAATTGAGACAAGGACAATAAGACATTCATGAAATGAGCAAGTAGTTAAGTCCAACTGGCACAAATTAGAGAAGTGACTTTGGTAGGTGAAATAGTGCCAGCAAATTGATCATTTGGAATGATAGCAGCTAGCAGTGCAACCACTTTCTCTATTTCACATTAAATTGGAAGGAAAACCATGTAAGTCACCCAAGCAAGAAATGCAGATTTCAAGTAGACAAATGAACAACTCATTAATATTTTGAGAGACTTGTTTCTTTTCATGAAGGGACATGTATGCCACTTGTAACAAAAGAGCGCCAAATGAGCCTCTTAGATTTTCAATATATATTATGAACTTGGTCATTTTGTAATCATCTTCCACATTTTGTAAAGGGTGCAACTCTACAAAAATTTCACTTGGATCAATGCAAATGCAATTTTTTACTTCCATTTGGATAGACATTTCTGTGTATGCATTGAATGTTTACTTGTGTCCAGTCATTGTCTTTTGATGCTCTCATAGGTTCAACACCAGTAGACCTGATGTCTACAAGGCACCATCATTGTAACTAATAGGAGAAGAGCAGTATTTAGGAATGAAGGAGTGGAAGAAATTACTTCATAAGTGTGTGTTTCACAGCACCTTGGGTGATCTCTATTTTGGATTTTCCATTGAAGCCTCCCTACTAGTTTCTTGCAGCCTGGTCCTTCTGCCAAGTGCGTAGTGTATGTATGCATTTGTCTGATTGTGAGAGTGGATGTGTGAAGGTCAACCTTTCATTTTGGTGCATCACCTCTTTTAGAATAGGTTATTTGTTTTCTGCATTTCTTTTCCCTTTTCATCCCCCCTTTATTATAGCTATATATATATCTATATCTATATTTTGCATTGCCTAAAACAAACACGATGCATCAAAGGGAGCTAGCCCTTATCTAGAGACTCTCCTCTCCTACTTCACCATCCCATAGGTGAGAGAGGAGTTTCCATGTTGTGAGGAGAGGGAAGGAACTTGTTTTCCTGCCACTAGGTGCGATTTCTTGCATCAACAGTTCTGGCATGCCTAGTGGGACACAAGTTTTCAATGAAGTAAAGTTTTAGGATTGATGTTGCTCCTGTTATAGAAAATCAAGTACCTTCAACATCTAGTGACTCTGAGTTAAATCTGCTAGTTAAGCAGCCTAGTACCATCAGAAAATCTTACTTTTATATGTAAAATTCTTTTGCATAGAATCATGGACCTTGTATTCCTTTATATGACTATGATCAAGATCTAGATATTTATGCAATCCCTCAAGTAGCTCTCCTAGTTGCCCTGCAACGATAAGGGAGGTGGCATTAGAGTTTGAGAGGTATAAAATGGAGATTGATAGACTGGAGGAGTAGTACGGGTATCAACAGGAGCTGATGTATAAAGAAGAGTGTTTGTTTAGGCAAGCACAGGCCTTGTAATCCATGGTGGAGGAGGTAGCAAAATGGAGAAATCCATTTATTCAAGGTAGTCAGCGTTGTGTGCCCCCTCCTATCCTGAATAAAACCCCCTCTTTTGCACCAAATCCATTTTATCAAATTGCACTTGCTCACTCTAGCTTATCAAATACAACTACTCCCAATCCCGTGCGCCTGGATTTCCAACACCAGATGACATCAGAATGACCTCCCTTGGAAATGAACCTTCTGAGATCCTTAAATCATGAATTCTCCATGGAAAAGAGTACCACCAACCAGCATGTCCCTCTTCAAAAGGATCCTCTAATGCACCAATAGTGTTTTCCTTGCATTCCCCAACGTCCCCAAGTCCTTCAGCATAATGCACAAATTTTGAGTTGGAGGAAGGAATGCCAGGAACCAACTCTGAGCTTTGGAGAGGATCATGCTGGAGACCTCTAAGAAAGACTCTTTCAGGACCATCTAGCCAAGCAAATTTAAGATTTAGGGGCTAGGATGAAGTTGCTTCTTGATAGAGAGATAAAATTTCCAGACCTTGTGGAGGAGCCTTGGGACCTTGGAGAAAACAAAGTTGTTGCCTATTCACATGAGCAAAATTCTAATTTTGAGATCCTAAATTGGGGGAAAATAGTGGAATCATGGGACAGAAAGGAAAAAGAGAAGCAAGGCTTTTCTCAAAACCTTGAAGAAGCTGAAACTGCTCCTACTGATGATTATGCTGGTGACCTCCAGGAGAAGCTTTTCCAAGAAGATCTGGCTAAGAAAATTAATGAGTTGGAATCTAGAGAGAGATTCCTCAGCTAATGTGTGATGGATGGTTTAGAGCAAACAACACATTCCATGTTTGGACACACCCCATCTACACACTTCCAAGAGAAATATCAAGTCACACCTAATATAGATGAAGTGCTGACCAAGTGGAAAGAGTAGAATCATTTGATTCTAGCTCAAGGAGTACCTCCTCTTCCACATGGTTGTCCTACTTCACCCATTCTCAAAGAAGAACCCATTCTATAGGAGGTGAGTGAGGAGTAGAAGATCCAATCTATAGTTCTTTAAGATGCTTTCATGGGTGATAACAAAGAAGAAATCATCATCAATGCTCCTTGTGAAGACCTCATCAGTAATGGAGAAGACTCAGGGCATGCATATATGCAAATGCTCTAGCAATACAAAGAGGAACAAAAGCATGGTGAGCTCTCTCCCCACTTGTTCGATGAACTCCCTTGTTACTTTGATGAGGAGTATGACTATGCTAAGGAGATAGAGTTGGAGGAGGATCAGGAGGATACCTTTGAACATCTAGAGATCTTGATCTTTGAGGAGGAAAAGGAGAGGTCTATCTTCCTGGAGGAAGGCCTTAAAGAAGAAAGCTTCAAATAAAGAGGCGATGTTCTGTGGGATGAGCAATCATTTTGTGAGTCCATTTTAGACATCACCATAGTCCCCCTTCTTCAAGAAGGCCAAAAGGAAGCAGAGGATGAGTCTGATAGGATCTTTAATGAGGCAGAAGGAAACGGGTCAGACCATGATGCATTGCAGAGGAAATGTGCATATCAAAGGGCTTATGGCGATGAGCTAGCAGCCATTGATTTCTTGGTGAGGAGCACCTATATAAGGGACCAACATTCAATAGGCTTTCAAGGACAAGCAAAATACGTATTTGTCGAAAGCATGTTTGATTCTGATTCACTCAGATACCGGCCAAACTAGGTGACAGGCAAGAGGAGCAAGTTACCAAATATCCTTTTCATTCAGCTACTTGCTTGGCACCATAAGTCTTCTTGCCAAGAAGGGGATGTTAGAAGTTTTCCCTTTGATCCAGGAGGGAATCAAAAACACCTAGTTAGCTGTACATAATAGTTTATTTTTAGTTTCTTTTCCTATTTTCCCTAAGTGCAGTTTGCACAAATAGTGTTTTTAGCCTTGTGTGTTTCCCTTTGCATGTGGGGTAAAGCTTTGAGTTTTATTCTCAAATATTTTGGGGCTATTAATTAACTTTTCATAGCTACATCTGACTTTGCACCCAATGGATTTACAAGGCAACTGGGTTCTAAGCATGGCAGGCATGCTTTCCCTATGAGTTGCCAATCTGTTGACCAATTTTTTGCTCACAGGCCAAAAATCATTCACCTTCTCCCCTTGCCATTTGAAGCTATTCTTTTCAAGTTGCTCAGGTTCAATGCCATGTTTTAGACAGGCCTTGTTCTTTGGTTTGGCATCTAGTTCATTTTTAAGGCCTTATGGCCAAGATCAAATGTTTTAAGCAAGGCAGGCACTTCAAAGAGGAAAATCAGGTTCGGTTCAATTTCAGTTCAAGATTTGAATTGTTTGAAATTGACTAAGTCTAAGTCCCAAAGGGCCTGGTCACATCTTCAAACAAAATAAAAAAAATGGCCGGGTCACTTAACACTAGGGCAAAAGGAGGGAAGGCATTTACAAAAAGCAAAAAAGGAAAGCGCTAACCAACCAGGAGCCCAAATGTAGCGACCTGCTAGAAAGTTCACCCCTGGGGGCCGAACAAGCCAGATAGAGACAAAATTGACACAAGGACAAGAAGACATTCATGAAATGAGCAACTAGTTAAGTCCAACTGGCACAAATTGGAGAAGTGACCTTGGTAGGTGAAATAGTGCCAGAGAATTGATCATTTGGAATGATAGCAACCAGCAGTGCAACCGCTTTCTCTATTTCACATTAAATTGGAAGGCAAACTGTGTAAGTCACCCAAGCAAGAAATGTAGATTTCAAGCAGAGAAATGAACAACTCATTAATATTTTGAGCAACTTTTTTCTTTTCATGAAGGGACACGTATGCCACTTGTAATAAAAGAGCACCAAATGAGCCTCTTAGATTTTCCATATATATTGCAAATTTGGTCATTTTGTAATCATCTTCCACATTTTTTAAAGGGCACAGCTCTGCAAAAATTTCACCTAGATCAATACAAATGCAATTTTTTTACCTCCATTTGGATAGACATTTTTGTGTATGCATTGAATGTTTGCTTGTGTCCAGTCATTGTCTTTTGATTCTCTCATAGGTTCAACACCAGCAGACCTGTTGTCTACAAGGCACCATTGTTGTAGATGACAGGAGAAGAGTAGTATTTGGGAGTGAAGGAGTAGAATAAATTACTTCATAAGTGTGTGTTTCATAGCACCTTGGGTGATCTCTATTCTAGATTTTCCATTGAAGCCTCCCTGCTAGTTTCTTGCAGCTTGGTCCTTCTGCCAAGTGCATAGTGTATGTATGCATTTATCTGATTCTGAGAGTGGATGTGTGAAGGTCAACCTTTAATTTTGGTGCATCACCTCTTTTAGAGTAGGTTGTTTGTTTTCTACATTTCTTCTCCCTTTTCATCCCCCCCTTTGTTATAGCTATATATATCTATATCTGTATTTTGCACTGCCTGAAACAAACATGATGCATCAAAGGGAGATAACCCTTATCTAGAGACTCTCCTCTCCTGCTTCACCATCCCATAGGTGAGAGAGGAGTTTCCATGTTGTGAGGAGAGGGTAGGAACTTGTTTTCCTGCCACTGGGTGCAATTTCCTACGTCAACAACAGTTACAGCCATTAAAGCATATATATATATATATATATATATAGACTTGGGAATTTAGGAAGATAAGAGAAGAAGATCATTGAGGAATAGAGAGAAAAGGATAGATTAGTAAATTTTTGTAATATATAACATTTTATCAATGAAATAAGCAATTTTTGTTTTGAAAGCAAATTAAATTATTCAATCCTGTTTCTAGGTAGAGCAAGGGCCCACTCCTCCAAAGAACTATGATCTTCATTTTTGGTCGATATTTATATTTTATTCAATCAAATAGGTAAATCTGTTAGACTTATAAATGCTTCCAACTCCTTAAAGTTAAAATTTATTGTAAATTTATTCCTACAGGCATTTTAGATTAAATTCTCATTTCTTTGCAATCATTTTCTAGCAATCTATTTTATTCTGCAAAAGTGTGTTTATTTCTAGCAATCTATTTTAATCTACAAAAGTGTGTTTATTTCTAGCATTCTATTTCATTATGCAAACATGTGTTTAATTCTATCAAATTCATTTATGTAAACGTGTGTTTACTTTCAACAATTTTCATTGTTTGATTCCAATAAGGTTTTGACCAAGAAGTCCTTAAGACATTAAAAATCTCCCAAAAATAAAAAAATAAAAAATACAAATACCTACAATTAATTACTAAATTGCTACGATTCCTCTTATTGCATATAGCTTTAGACATAGTCCTGGTTAAATATGACATCAATGAAAAGTTGATTAAATGTAGAGAATAATGACACCCAACATTTTTGGCACCATTGTCGGGGACTCACTAGTTGGAATTTTCTAATTAGGTGTCAACAAGAGCAACAATCATTCATTTAGTAATTAAAGAAAATTTCCATAATTTATGAGTAGACCACAAGAATCCAAGGGTATATTTCTCCCCAAAATGTCTGAACAAGAATTTCCATCATCCTCTAGTTTAAGTAAGGACATTGAGCAAGAATTGGAGGCACCATTATTTCCTACAAGACAAGAAGAAAAATTGCCATTTTTGGAATTTTTGGATCAGTCACTAGAACCAAGTAGAACCTTAGATAGGAAGATTATTTCTCAAGATCCATTGAGGGAAAGTTTTGATTCTCAATTGAGTAGTCAACTTCCTACTCCTAACTTTTCACCATCCCCTAAACATACCACATACCACATTGATTGGAGAAGGGTCTAGAAAATTCCAAAGAGATGGCATGAGAAGCTGGAAGAGAACCTGAGAGAACCTTTACCTATCCCATTCAAATCTATGATGATGAAACCACTATGAAAAGCATCTCACCTGCACACTTGCCCACATTTAGAGGAATGTCATCTAAGGATCCTGACCAATTTCTATTTGAATTTAAAGTACTATGTCAGACTTATGATTACAAGATAGATAATCAAAAACTTAAGTTATTTCCATCTACTCTGAAGGATGAAGTAATGAGGTGGTTTATGGGATTAACATTCAATTCTATTACCAATTGGGAACAAATGGAAACTGTCTTCCTAGATAAATATCAAGATTATTGTAGAGGAAGAAATCGAAAGGAAGAATTTTTCAAAATCAAACAGGAAGAAGATGAAAATATGGAAGATTATTTGGATAGATTCCTCTTTGTGAGTAAAAGATGTGGATTTGTACTTCAATAAGATTTAAATAAAACCATTTTCTCAAAGGTCTAGATGATGAATCTAGGGAAACCCTTGATTTAATTGGTAGAGGAAACATTTCTCAATTAAGAATGGATGAAATCAGAGAAATTTGTATAAACTATTCAAAGACAAGGGGTGGACCTAGAAAAGGGAAAATGGTTAAAAATTTGAATCCAGATATGAAAAAATTAATGGATGAATTGGCAAACTTTAAAATAGACATATTATTTCAATTAACCTCCACCATGGATGGATTAAAAGCTAAAGCAAATGCCCAACTTGAACCATTAGCCATGTATTGTCCTAGATGTAGGAAGAAGCATGCAATAAGGGAATATCCTTTGGATAAAATAGAAGTATGTCTTGTCTGTGAATCTAAAGAACATGATACTCACACTTGTTCTATTATTCCACTCATAAAAAAATCAGCTCAAACAAACCAATACATCATCCACCATAGAAGAATTGAATTTTGTTCAGAGATAACCCAGCCAAGGAAAATTTATGCCAAGACCAGCTCCTAATCCCTGTATGATGCCATGGCTAGCTCAAAAAATACCACAAAGTTGGGGATAGCCACCTTAAGCCCCTCAACCCATATGGCATCCTCAAGATTAGGCATGTAAATCTTGGTATACTCAAGGACATCAATAACCTTGGGCTAGTCAAAGAAATCTGTATGCTTGGCCACAACCTACATGGGGCCCTAATAATTATGTGCAAGGGAAAACATATCCAAATCAGAACCAACAAGCCATAATTGGACCTCCAATACAAAATCCACAGGTTGAAAACATAATCCAAACACAAATGCTAGTACAACTAGTAGCAAACCCAAGAAATAAACAAACAACTCTTGTATACAAAATAGAACTAGCAAAATCAGTTGATTTAAATACAATGGATTGTAAAAACATTCAAACCAGATCTAGCAAAATAGTTAGTAGTCTACCTATTATAATCACTGAGATGACAAAAGATGCTAAAACCCCTAGCATAATTGTACTTAAGGAAGATGACAAAGAAAAAGATAAGAAACCAAAAAGAACTTCTACTGAGATTCCATTTCCAGAAAGACTTAAAGAAATCATAGAAATTAAGGAATCTAAATTGGTGCAGGAACTAAGAAGATTGAATATTGAAATACCATTGTTACCAAAAATTAAGGATATTATAGAGTTGAATAATTTAATCAAATTGTTATGTTTTAAAAAACCTAGAATAAAGAAGTAGTACCCTAGGACTATTCAGGTAGATGAGAAACTTGTTGATTTATTAGCAAGAAAACTCCTACTACCCAAATATGGAGATCCTGGAAGCCCTATTATTTTTGTTTCTATAGGGAATAAGGATATACATAACATTTGGATTGATTTGGGTGTAACTATCAATGTAATGACAGTGGACACTTTGAAAACATTATCATTAATAGGCATACAACCTACTAATACCATATTGCAGATGGTAGATCAGTCTGTAACAAAACTAGGAGTTATTGAAGATGTGGTAGTAATGGTGGAATCATGGGAATATCTAATCGACTTCCTTATATTACAACCAAAAGGTTAAACACTTGGTTATCCCACTATTTTGGGGATACCATGATTAGTTATAGTTTTTACCTTAATTGATTACAGGTTAGGTGATATGACTATTTCAAATGGTAAAAATTATAAGCAAATTTCATTATATCCATTTGCATGACATTTTATTGCTAATCAAGTGAAATTATGGGTTGATAATCCTGATATTAATGAGCAAAATCTATCTTCTTTGGCTATGATAACATTGCAGGATCATGTATGGGAAATAGACATTATGGTTAATCCTTCATTAAATGAACATCAATCATTATTAGAGCAGTCAGGATTAGTTCCAGAACATGTAGAATCTATTTTGGAACCATCATAGTTAGCTCTGGAACCACACCAATTCTTTGCAAATGAAGATAATTTCACTCTAAAGGAACGTGATTTCTCTTGGTGAGAGGAAGGATCTGTAGCTTCAGCTTTACAGATATCAATGATGAAGAATTTTTGGACAATAGCAATAATGAGGAATTTGACCTAAAATAAGATAAGTATCATAACTCTTCTTGCTATCCCTTGTCCAACATTCTACCTCTAGGAAATTTTGGAGATGTTGCTACATATCATATGTTGTTACCACATGCATGCTCACTAAACACCTTAATGGAACCCCTTCAACAAATCAGTTCATCATATCCTGGAACCAAACATGTTGAGATTCAACCATGAATTTTTTTGAATATTAATAGTTGGTTAAAGAATGATGAAGAAGTCAAACTATTTGAAGTTTTGAAGGATCATACTAAATATTTTGCCTGGGACTATAGAGATATGAAGGGAATTCATCCAAGTATTTGCACCCATCACATTTATACTAAAAACATTAGACCAGTTAGACAACCTCAAAGAATGATTAATCTAGCCTTAAGGGATATATTTAAACAAGAAATTGAAAAACTATTACAAGTAGGTTTTATCTACCCTATCTCAGATAGCTAGTGGGTGTCTCCTCTTGTAATTATCCCTAAAAAAATAAAAAATGGAGAATTTGTGTTGACTATAGGGAACTGAACAAAGTAACCATGAGATATCATTTTCCCTTACCATTCATAGATCAAGGCTTAGACAACCTTTTAGGTGATTAGTACCTTTCCTTCTTGGATGGATTTAATAAATACAATCAAATTAGAGTTGCTACTTAGGATCAGGACAAAACTACATTTACTTGTCCATGGGGTACCTTTGTTTATAGGGTATTGCCATTTGGACTATGTAATGCTCTAGCAACCTTTCAAAGAGCTATATTAGCAATTTTTGTAGACCTAAAAAATGACTGTGTGGAGGTATACATGGATGACTTTACTGTGTATGGAGATACATTTGATGATGCCTTAAAAAATTTGGACAAAGTATTAACAAGATGTGAACAATATCACTTGTCTTTTAGCAATGAGAAATGTTTGATAATGGTTGATGAAGGGACTATATTAGTACACCATATTTCAAAAAGAGGAATTTAGGTTGACCAAAACAAAATCAAGATTATTTTAGATTTGCCTATTCCTCAAACCCCCACAGATATCAAGTCATTTTTAGGGCATGCTAGATACTATAGGTGCTTTATTAAGGATTTTAGTAAAATCGTTGTCCCCATGTTTAAGTTACTTACCAAAGACTGTGAATTTCTCTGGGATGAATAGTGTCAACATGATTTTGAAGAAATTAAAGAGAAATTAGTAACTGCCCTAGTATTGCAAGGATCTAATTGGGAGAAACCTTTTCACATCCAAACTAATGCCTCAAATACCTCAATTGGTGCAGTTTTGGGATAGAAAGATGAAGAAGGAAGAATGCATTGTATTTAATACCTAAGTAAAAATCTTACTCCCACTAAAATAAATTACACTACCAATAAAAAAGAATTTTTGGTTATGATCTATGCAATAAATAAATTTAGACATTATATTAGAGGGTAAAAAATATTTGTACATACAGATCACTTAGAAATTAAATATTTAATGAACAAACCAGTGGTTGGAGGTATAATAATTAGATGGTTATTACTTCTACAAGAATTTGATATTACCATTATGGACAATCCAAGAAAATCTAATGTGGTAGTTGATTTCTTGTCAAGATTGACCACTACAAGGGAGCAGGATCCAGTCAAGGACAATGTTCTAGATGAACAATTGTTTGTTATTTCAGCTAATACACCATGGTTTGCTGACATGGAAAATTATCTTGCAATAGGGAAGTTTCCTCTTTCTTTCACTAAAAAACAAATAAAAAAGTTAATCAAAACTAGTGCACAGTTTAAATGGTTAAATGGAATGCTATTTAAATGTGGTCCTAATTTGGTTTTACATAGGTGTGTGAGAGAAGATGAAATCTTTGACATCCTCCAGGCATGTCATGATGAACCAAGTGGAGGACACTATTCAGTGAAAATAATAACTCACAAGATACTTGGCACTGGTTACTATTGGCCATCTCTGTACAAAGATGTGAAGAGATATATCAGGCAGTGTGATCCTTGTCGAAGGATGGGACAACCAACCATTACCAATGAAATACCTCTACAACTACAAGTAGTGATTGAACCATTTGAGATATGGGGATTAGATTTTGTTGGACCCTTTAATCCTCCTTCATAAGGAAAAGAGCACATTCTTGTGTGTACTGATTATGTAACAAAATGGGTAAAAGTGCAAGCTTTAACAAATTCCACTGAAGAAGTAGTTATTGATTTCCTTTGGCATAGAATTATGGTAAAGTTTAGAGCACCAAAGAAGCTTAGTTTTAGACCAGGGACCACAATTTATGTCCAACATGATCCATGCCTTCACAATGTATTGTCAGATCAATCATTGGAAGTCATCTCCCTATCACCTGCAAGCAAATGGACAAGTTGAAGTAATAAATAAGGAATTAGAAAACATCCTCACTAAAATAGTTGAAGTTGAAAGAAGAGATTGGGTAAAAACACTACTTGAAGCTGTCTGGACTTAAAATACAACTTGGAAAACCACAACAAGGTTTTCACCATATGAGTTAGTCTATGGAGAAAATCCTTTGTTGCCTATTGAGTTTGAACTATAGACATTAAGGACAATAGCTAAGGTGGGAATTTAATTGGATGTAGCTCAAAAGGATTAAATACTTTAACTCAATGAATTGGATGAATTTAGAATGGAAGCACTTCACCAAATAGAGATAATCTAAGAATAGAGGAGGCAATGGCATGATTCACATATCAAGGAAAGACAATTTAATGTAGGAGACTGGGCATTGCTGTTTGATTCTAAGTACCAACAATTCTAATGTAAATTAAGAACCAGATGGTTGGGACCTTATTAGATCAAGTAGATATTTGACAATGGTTCTATCCAGTTACTTCTTACTGATGGCAGTAAAAGAGTACTCTTGGTCAATGGACATAGGCTAAAACTTTATAGGAAGCCTCCTAATAAGGATGAATTCTTGAAGTAGATTAAAGTAAATAAATAATATGATCATATGAAAGAACCCAGTTCTTCTAAAATGATCAAATAATCAGATGAAAAGATCTAGAATAAAGGGAAGAGGATGAAAACCAGTAAATGGCATTCTCTTCTCCAAAAGAAAAAAAGATCAATTGAAAACTAGTAATGGTGATTGATCTTCTCAAATAAATGGCTAATTTAAATAAAGACTTTTTCTAACTATTTTATAACCACTTTTTAGGAATGATGAGTCATCATGATGGAGGGATTACATCATCAAGGATGGTAATTATGTTTTTAACTTGTTAAAGGTTATATTGAAAGTTTTCATGTATGGTTAGACTTGATTTAGAAAGATTAGTATGATAAGTCATTTATTATACATCATGGTTAAATGTGAAAAATCATGAGAAGGATATTGATGATGGAATGAGTTGCTAGATAGTCATAAAGAATCATTCTTGAACCAACAAAGTAAATGCTAGTTATAGACAAATTCCAAAAGAGATACAACAAATTACCTACATCAGTTTCACAGTTGAGTACAATAGTTCCACAATCAAAATCACTAAATTCTACAGCTAAGTATAGTAATTCTTCTACCAAATTCATCTAATTAGCAACCAAATCCACTAGTTCCATAGTTAAAATCATCAGTTTCATTGATAAGAGAAGAAATCTTCAACTAACCTATGTAATATTCAAGAAGCATGAATCATGGGAATAAAAAAAAAGTCAGAACTAGAAAATGATACCTAGCTCCTTATAGATGAAGAAGTAGAAACCATCTTTCAACAGGCAGGTTGGCTGGAGTTTTTAAGGAAATTTCCCAAGTATAATGATGAACTGGTAAGAGAATTTGTTATCAATTTAGAACAATCAAGGAAAAAAATTAGGAAGGCTGTTATTCCTTTTTCTGTGAATGTAATAAGTGAAATGTTTGGAATACCAATAGTGCATGTCCCAAACCCTATCAAGGGGACATTAAAAGACCTGACGTAAACCCTATTGAAAGAAGGGGAAGCTAAACCCTAGTATATTTATAATACAAATAAAATCATTAAAGGAGTCAAAAGGGCCATCCTGCCCAAACCCTTTGACAGAGTAGCATTTTGGATAGTTAAGTATTTATCTTGTGATGGACAATTTGGGACAGTAGGAAAATAAGTCCTAAAAATCCTTATACACCTTAGATATGGACCCAAAAACTAGAATATATAGTAAACCTTCTAGGGTTTCTTTTTGACTCCATCCATACAATGGCCTAGAGGTATTCTTGGGGTGTAGGAATAATCAAACATCATGGGTTAGTGCATTTGGTATGCCAACACTAGTTCCTTTCATTGAAAAATGGGGAACCAATGTGGGACAAATTTCTTAGCAAATTTGGGCAAAACCCTGGTATTTCCATAAGAACAATAGCAAATCCTCTTGCCCCTTCAGTTCATTTGAAAACTAATACCATTGCTAAAGAAAAGAAAAATAAGGGGAAGAGGAAATACCATAAAGAAGAAAATCTGAAAGAAAAGTTAAAATTACAGACCCTACTATGCCTTCTTAGGACATTTCTTCTTCTGTAGAAGCTACAGAAGAACTGATACCTATCTTTGACAGTGACAGTTCACCTAGGCCTGAGCAAAAGGTGAACATCAGAAGTTCTAAAAGGAGACCTATGTCTACACATTTTTAGGCTCCTCAAGAAATAAGACATCATAAAAGGTTTAAAGAAAGTCCATAGGAGATGGAAGAACAAGCAAGGTTAGAAACTGAAGCTATTGATATTTTGGGCAGCATGGCCATGACTCTTCCTGGACCAAGCCAAACTGAAAAGGAAGAAGGGGATGAAATATTTGATTAACAAGATTTCCAAGAAATGGGTGAGACAATAGCACCATCACATGCAAAAGATGAATATGTATCTTGGAAAAGGAAAGGGAAATCCCCTATGGTGGAAGAGGAATGTTTAATTCCCCAAGAAATTTTAGAGAAAGAACAAAACCATCAGATTAAAAAAGCTCTATTTTTGTCTAGAGTAGAACTCATTATCAAGGAAAAGGATGAGGAATTGAACTTCCTCAAACTCAAATTAGAATAGAAAGAAATGCTCCTTGAAGAATTAACAAACTAGTTCACAGTCAAGAATGAGGAATTAACATACATTAAAAGGCAACTGATGGAGAACGAGGAAAAATGTACAATACAGACCTCTATGTCAACAGTCTCTACATAGACTAAATTGACTTATTTTCCACTCAAGTAGTTATGGGATGATACATGTAGAGAACTCAGTGTAATCAAGGCATCCAATACAGACTTGAAAGGCAAACTAGCAGAAGAAGAGAAAGCAAGGAAGGAATGGGAAGACAAATTTCATAAGGAGGAAAATGATAAGTATAAATGTCTTGTGAAAATACAAATAGTTTGTATGTTGAGTGAGAAACTACTTGTGTGTAGAAGACATTCTCCTTTTATAGCATGTTTTTAGAAGAACAATTCATTCGCTGGTAGTTGGCAAGGATAACATGTGGCCTTCCACATGAAATAAAAGATGAAGCTGATTTCTCAGCTGCCTACTCCTTAGCCAATACAAAACATAAATACCTTATTTGTGAATTTTACCTCTATAATTTTATGCTAGAAAGAAATACAGGTTTTATGATCAATTTGTATGTAGGGGAAAGCTAGCTTAACGCATTTGTCTCTGTTCTTCAAAATTAGATTGCATGGCAAGAAAGGGATTCAGAGCATTGGTCAAAGGCTAGTTCATCCAGTCTCTGTATGAGAATTTATTATGGTAACCCACTCACTTTTGTTACACATTTCTAATCCCATGCATTTAATGAAAAATTTAAGGGACCTTATCTTTTCAATTTACAACAAAGCATGGATGTCTTCACCTCTTATGAGAAGGAAAATTTTGATAATATCTATGATGCATGTTTAAAAAGATGGGAATTTCTTCCAGTGGCATTGAAAATAAGGGAAGTAATATCCCCTTCAAATTTGATCTAGAGTCTAGAAAGGGCAAAAGCTTTATGCACAATAATTCCTTAGATCAATGAAACTCCCCAGTGCATATGGATAGGCATGCAGACAAGGCCAACTCTACTTCTCACTCCCATATCTCCTTGGAAAAATAGAGAACTTCAAAATCCCACTCAATCTATGGAATGGAAAAGAAAAGTAGAAGTAAGAGCTGGGTATGGTACTTCTAGATCAAAGCATTGAGATATTTAGTTCCAGCCATTTGATCTGAGCAATTAAATGGAATGCAAGATATACAATCTTGAATTTGAAGAGTAAATTTTGTAGAGGGGCTCATAAACAAGTATGGGGGAAAATGATGAGGCCAAGATATGCCCAATAAATGTATAATAAATGACCTCATCTCACTCTTTCTTTCTATTAAGTTTGATTGCATTTTGTAACTTTTATTTTGATCTAAGATGAGTTAGGATGTAATTATCCATATTTTGTTGATTGTGATTCTAACATTAAAAAAACCCTATAATTCTTAACTCTCTATGATTCCTCTTATTGCATATAGCTTTAGACACAGCCCTGGTTAAATATGACATCAATAGAAATTTGATTAAATGTAGGGAATAATGACACCCAACATCACTTAGATCTATAAGATGAATATCCATAGGAACATATGAGTCATTGATGCTATCAATGTGTGTACTCTCATTGGAATAAATAAATCCCTATAAAATGTAAGTCTTTAAAGGCTCTAGAAGAGTAATAATTTTTATAGAAATGGGTGTATAATCTACAATGAGACAACTAAGGTCTATCAAAATCTCATCTTCTAGTGGGGGCTTGACAAAAGGAAGATCACTATCCACCATGGATATGTCATCACAAGAGATAGAACAGGAGGAGAAAGTACATAAATCTTAGAAAAGATATTATGAATAAGAAGAGGAGGTATGATGTAGGCCATAGTAGGATCCCTGAAAAGACCTTATATAGTGATCCAAATAATAAAAGGACACTCTGTGTGCTCCACATAGTGGTGTAGATGCCATGAAATGTGACACAATAAGTGACCATAGGCCACGTCACAAAATTTGGCCCAATTATTGTATTGACCTAGGTCAATAAGAGAAATAATCTATATATATATATATATATATATATATATATATATATATATATATATATATAGATAAGAATGGAATTAATTATTGATCTAAGAGTGAATGTTCCATGTACACACAACATGGAGCATAATTGGTCTTCCCAATAAGGACCACTAGTGTAGACTCAACCTTCTTCCTCTAGAGTCTCTCAAATGGAGTCAACATAAATAAGAGAAGACACCAATAAAGTGCAATGCTGCACAAGATACTATACAATGATGCTAAAATATTGCACACTCATGAATGGGATGTTAAACACAATTGAGAATGCATCTAAGTGAGAAACCAATGTAGGAATCAATACAAAATAGTGCACTCATAGAATAATAATGTTAGGAATAGATGAAAATGCATCCACAAGTGAGCAATCAGTGCATGCGATACAATGTAGAAAGTAATAGGGACCATAGCACAAGGAACCCCCAATGTATGTCACCTTATAAATTTTATGCATTTTATAATAAAAATATAACCAATGGGTGGGATATTAAAAACATGAACTTTTTCAAAAGATGGTGCTCAATTTTGAGCTACCAATCAAAAGTTATTACATAATATTTTTTTTTTGTAAAAGAGACCTATTTAATAAAATCTTACACTAAATATTTAAATACTCAAAGGGTTTAAACAAAAAATATGCCTTGTAACCATTAATTAGAATTGACATGGAATCAAAGTCATAATTAAACAAACTAAATTCATAACCACTCTACCCATACACCCCTATGTATGATTTAATGGAAAATATTATAGAAGGTGTTTTAATTATTTAAAAATATACAAAGCTATTTTAAGTAAAATTAAAACATGATTCTATTTTTAATCCTTTTAGGTCATAATTTAGGTTTAAATTTGAGTTTTGAACGAAAATAAAAAGATGGGTGATGCCAATTTTCATACACAAGTTTGAAAACTAGATTTATGCCACCATGGAGGAGGAAAAGATGAGGGTCTCAAATCGAAGTAAATTATTGAGAAAAACTTGTTAATGGAGGATATAAACGACCTATAAATTTTGTTTTAGGCCATAGAAACCCAAAGAATGACTAACAATAAGATACCTACATCCTACTCTAGATATCCAATGATACTATTCTAGCTCCTCCACACTTAGATCCTAATCAGATCTCATGCAAAAATATTACTCCTTTATGCCCATAAATATTACCAGCCTAATATTGCCCAAAACCATGGGTTTTGGTAGCAAGTGTTGTTGGAGCTAATATATGATGGCGAGAAACAAATAGTTGATGGAGGCCAAAGGAGACTAGATATGTATGATAATTAATAGACAAAGGCTATTTGGCTGAGTGCAGGTAGAATATGTTTCCTTCTTCAACCCAAGTAGGCCATTTTACAATGAGTTATGGATGGAGGATTGATATGGAAGTAAAGATATCCTTTGATTTATGATGGCATGGAGGGATGAGGAAGATGACAACAGACTTGAACAATGGATTTTGTAAAACCTTGGGTTTACAAAAATGAGTCCCACTTCAAAATAGTAATCACCAACTTGCCTCTAGTCAAATGTGTCTGGTCTAAATGTGTAGGCTATTGGATCTCAGTGATGTAATGAGGATGGTAGTGTAGGATGTTAGAGTTGTTAGACTTACTTCAAATGGTGGGAACCTAGTGGTTTGTATCTTGTAAATGGCCAAGACTAGTATGCAAAGAATGGGTTCAGCTAGTTATTTCTGACCATAAAAAAATTGCTAAAACTAACCAAGGAATATGCCTTTAACCTACTTGTTAGTTAAATAAGAATCAAACTAAAAGAAAGCAACAAAACACATGAAAATACCATTTTGAGTGTTAGAGGAAAATAAATTACAAATTATACACTCAGACCTCAATTAAAATGATGAGGAATCTCACCAAGGATTTGAGGAAAGGTGAATGATTATTGAGTGAGGTTATGATACCATGTTGAATTTATGTAAGACCTATTAATAAGATTGAATGCACATATGAAATCTATGGAGTAGGTGAGATAGATTACCAAAAATCAAAGTGCATAAATGATATTCATCATTAACTTTGCATGATTAAATACAAAGAGAGAGGTTACATATATAAGAAGGAGAGAGATATAGACCCCAAATTCGAATGAATGTGGTACTAACTTTCCAAAATGACCCAAATGGCCTAGCTACCCTGATTAATCTAGTGACATGTGTAGACAAAACTTGTAGGATAAAAGTCTACACCAATAACAATGGGTGGTTTAAGAACAAAGGGGGATGGGAAATGTAACTTAGGCACAATTTTACCATGGAAGTTATGTTTTTTGGCTTGTACCATTTGACCATAAATCATAATATTTGGGTTGGTAGCTAAGGGGTGAGTGTATTTTAATCCATGAGGGTAACTCCATGCCACTCACCTTTGGTAGTGAGGTGATAAATTTTTTTTGACTGCTACCTTCCTATAAACCACAATGACCATACTTTTTGGTGGGAATTTTTTAAATATATATTTTTATAATTTGTGTTCTTTTGTATTAAATATTTAAATATTTGTTTTTTCATAGAAATATTATCATATAGTTTGCCTCTATTTATTTTTATTTAATATTAAGAATTTTATTAAACATTTAATTTTTATTGTATAACTGATTCATGAAATTAGAAGGCCCATGGATGGGGTGACCTTAAAGGGACCCCATAAAAATTTCATTCTAATATACATGGAAGTGTTTTTCGGCATTAAAACCATATGTTTTTTGGTTATGAAGTGTTTCTAAAAGTGTCATAAATTTTGCCTTAATGGATTTTATGGGATCTTATAATCCTTGGGATGAGTTAACCTAAAAAGGAATCCCCTTAATTTTTCACCTTTTACCATGTGAAATAGATTTTAAAACCTGAAAATAAAAATAAGTAATAATTTATTAATAAACCTAGACATAGGTGGCTGTTAAGGATAGGGTGAATCTTGAATATCCAAAACAACAATATACATATTTTGAGAGCCTAATACCTCCTAAAGTCATTCAAATAAATCCAATGCTTGAAAAATATATCCAACCAACTTTGCATAGATTTATAAAATTGAAATGAGATGACATGAATTATGAAAAATGATTAGAGACCCTATTAATGAAAGTCATCTATAAGTGAGGAAGGTGGAGAGGATGATTATGGATAAATAATCCTCCAAACTTTCCTCCACTTTTACCAAATCTAAAATTTTCAAACTTGGAAAGTGAAGTTTGAACCCTTTATTAATGTCTTTATGGATTCCCAGGGTTTCCTCAACATATCTATATCCAATGACTATAATAATAGGGTTTTAATAGTTGATATGTAAATTTCCATCCTCATGGAGATAATCATAGATATTTTAGATACCTTTTTGAGATCGTATGAATACTTTGAGATATTATTGTTAATCACTTTATATAAAGTAACTCAATTTAAAAATAGAAGTAAATTTTGACTTAAGGTATAAACCAAGCCTTATGATTAGTCATAATCACCTAAGGTCCCATTTGAACCTCATTAAGAGGTAGGAGTAATCATTTGAGCTATTTATTTCTTGTAACAAACTTATTTTATTCAAGTGGATAGTTTGGA
Source organism: Torreya grandis (assembly GCA_037957365.1). Taxonomy (NCBI): domain Eukaryota; kingdom Viridiplantae; phylum Streptophyta; class Pinopsida; order Cupressales; family Taxaceae; genus Torreya; species Torreya grandis. The sequence continues at coordinate 399,470 of JARHVA010001236.1, read as the reverse complement.
CCTTAGGGATGTGGGGACCACTAGGTCTACATAGATATTTGTAGGCTAGTTGAGGACCTATAGTTTTGTTAGATAAAAAGTGGCTGATATGGTTTCATAATGACTATGTGTCCACTTGTTAATTAAAAACTATGTCTATTTAGACATGTGAGTTTGATTTGGCACATTTTAAATCTCATTCCATAAATATGGATAGACTATTTGTGTTGTGGTTATGTAGAATTTAAAATATACATTATAAAAATATTGGTATTTTTAGTTGTACTTTTCATGCATTTCATTTTTAGGAATTCCATTTTGGTATTAGAGCATGGTTTCAACATCAGGAGCTTTGGTAGCTTAGTTATTGGTTTGTTACTTATGATTTGATATGATAATCATATTTATTTGTGTATAATGTCTCACATGGGATGATTATTACTACATGATGATGATGAACTCCATATTGACCCACCTCTAGTTTCATAGGGCCTAGTAGGCCTTGGAACCAAGATACTATAGAACATGAAATAGATGTTTGGCATATTACAAGAGAGGTTGTTAGACATGCAAGATATTTATGAGAGGATTTCCCCATATCCTTTATGGGGTGTAAATATGTGAGTCAAGGGAAAGAGGTAGATATCCCATACCCTAAAATAATATAGGGTATAGGGAGATAGAGAGAGGATTATACCCCACATATCTTTTCACCATTATGTGGATGCAGATAGAGAAAAGTCTAAATATAGAGAGGAGTGTTGAGATAGGTGGGGTTAAGATTGTCCTCCTAGGATATCATGAAGAAATCAAGTCAAGGACATAATCTAAGTCCATCCAAAAAACTTTGATGGTGTCATTAAGGATTTCCTAATTGAGGAATGGATATAGAGTGTGAGAGGATGTTTTTCACTTTATGAGTGTGATTTTAAAAGAATATCTCAACTAGACACTAACCTATTGAAAGGTGAATGGAATATATGGTGGTATTTTATGATTAAAAGCCCCATTTGACCCTAGTTACTACTATCTAGGATTTATTTGAGGATAATTTTAGAAACAATTATATTTTAGTGCACTATATATAAAGGAAGGTAGATGAGTCCAAAAAATTTCACAATGGAATAATATAGTGGAACAATATGAGAGTTTTTTCCTTGAATTATTACAACATGTGGTAGATGTGATAAATGAGTCTATTTAGGTGGACCAATTTATAATAGATATAAATACAGACTAAGATGGCATAATATGCATACTCTCCCCACTAACCTTAATAATCATGGTGGATAAGTATTACATTGTAGAGTTGAATTGGTAAGATAAGATCCATAAATAATTACACTCTTGACATGATGACTTATGAAATAGTTAAAAACCACACCCATATGAGGTAATAGTAGATTAGTCATCCTAGTTATAGTACATAGAGATTTAGTTGATGTTAGAACTAGTTAGGCTAAAATAGTGAGAGGAGGTAGGATAAATATTCTGATAGACAACATACTAGGCCAACATGGACTTAGTAATATAAAAATGAAGGTAATTTAGGGTCTATAACTATAGTTAGGTATAGGACTATTGTATCCCCATCATGTTGATAGTAGGTCAAATGTACATAATTCAATTTTGGATCACAAAATATCTATGCACAAGATTTCCTTTAAATACCATCAAGTTATGAAAGTTAGGATATTATATTATTTAAGCATATAATAGGTGATGTGGGCCATGGACATATGACATGTGTTCTTGTGGAAAACCACCAAGTAAAATTCCAAGTGATGGTCATTGAAATCATAGGTATGATTAACATAGTATATTTTACTATTCTATTTAATTCTAAAGCCTTTGAATCCTTTATATCCCATTTAATCATATACCATTATAGGCATGTGGATTCTAGGTTGCAAGATTATTGGGAGGTTGAGTTGGTCAATAGGGACAAGATGTATGTTAGCTTACTAGTGAGATGTTATGTTCTATATTTGGGTGGATTGCCCATCACTTTTGACCTACACATTATATCATTGGGGACATATGAGGTCATTCTAGGTATGGTTCAACTCATTTATCATAGAGTTAAAATGGATTATCACAATAAGGCCATTGATGTGTTGATGACCTTGGGACCAATATGATTAGCATAAGGGTAAAGAGATCCATATCCATTCACATGGTTTATACATTGTATCTCAAGTAGGGCATGAAAAAGGGATGTTGGATGTATGTTATCAAAATCAACAATACAATAGAGGAGGAGATAGATAAGGCTTCATTATATGACCATCCAATCTTTTAGAAGTTTTTTGACATGTTTTTTAGTGAGTTTCTTGGGATGCCTCCATGAGATATTTATTTTTGGATGGACCTTATACCTAGGTTTATGCTAATATGTAGAACACCATATCAAATGACCACACTTGAGATTTACAAGCTCAAGATATAACTAGAGGAATTATTGGAGAAGATATTTTTACATCCTAGAGTTTCATCTTAGGAAGCACCTGATATCTTCATAAAGAATAAGGATGGACCTATTTTAATTTTTGTTAATTACCACCATATAAACAAAGTAAAGATTAGAAACCATTACCCCATTACCCATAATCAACTATTTATTTTATTATATGTATGAAGATAGAGTTTTCTCTAAGATATATTTAAAGTTTGGGTATCACTAGCTACAAATTTTAGAAGCAGATATTCAAAGACTATAATTAAAATATGGTATGGGAATTATTAGTTTAAAATTATACCTTTTGGTTTGATTAATCCCCCAAGAGTGTTCATGAACCCCATGGACAATTGTTTTCTACCTTTTAATATTATGATCATATTCTTAGTATTTTATTACTCAAAGGTCCGTATTCCTAAACCTTGGCATAATTATTATGCGCTTCATTTATTTTGACTGCTTTCTTCTTGGAAATCATAATAATTTCCCAGTACTAATTATTGCATTTCAATTTTTTTCTCCTCCACCCAATACATCTTCTTATGATTTCATTTGTATCCTATAATAAACATGTTGTAATATTATGATATTTTAGCCATATATGCCTTACCTTGGTTCAATTTTACTCCACCATTTTCAAGAGTTTTATAGTAATTTTTTCATGATTCTTTCCTTTAGCACCATTATTTATTTTATCTAGTTTGAGATATATTTAGTATTTAATCCTAATTATTAAGATACATATTTATAATTTTTATCCATCAATTGAGGTGTTTTACTCACTTGAATCACTATGCATGCTTTTCTTGCCAATTGTTATACATTTTCATGATAGTTGCTCAAGTTCTATATCATTGTGTTAAGGCATTTTCTATGTTGATCAATCTCTTTACTATGATTTTATCTTAGTGTAAGACATTATTAATTTTAATTTGGGTGATTTACTAATCCTCCATGACATTTTTGATTTTGTAAGGCTCTTTGCTACTCTTATTATACATCCTTCTATTTAGGCACTTTACTATTCTATGTGTTAATTTTTCACTTGTTTTATTAGAATATTAAAAGAACTTTCAATAAATATTATAATAAAATTCAAAATACACTCTATTTAAATAAAGACACTTTAATATCCTTTTTATTTCATAATCCATTTTTTTTTAATGAATCAAAGAAAATTTTTATTTCTTATTCTTTAAAAATATCCAAAACATTAAACTTATACCTTTATTTTTATTCTTACCAAACTAAATAAAAACATTTTTTTTTCATATATCCATTATATTTATTGTAAGAAGATTATTTTTTACATTATTATTCAAAATATTAATTTAAATTTCATAATTAATAATTATTAAAGTGAATAAACTTTCCATTAATTTACATTTTGCTTATCTAAACTTTTAAAATGGTCAATTATTTTCCTTACTAAGTTTTTATATTCCCTTGCACAACTCTTTTTCTAACCTTTGGAAAAAACTGCTTTATCATCATTTTTGGTCTTCTTATCCCTCTCATACACATTTTTAAAAGTGTATTGGTGATTTATTTTTGAATTTTATCATTTCTATGGTAGTGTGAGATTTTGTGGCACAATGACTCAAATATTTATAGAATTCAAACTCACCTTCATCAAGTACCACTTGTGTAAATCACATATGCAATAAATTTTCATCTTTAAACACTTAGTGCACATCATATAAGGTAAGGAAACCAAACTCAATGAAATCACCCCTCCTGAAGTTCATGAAAAATTATAAGCATGTCATATCCTACTTGGGTAACCTTTGAATAAGTGTCCACTACACTTTTTTAACAAAACATTTTACTATTTATGAGATTTAGCATGTGTTTGGCACTATATTTATTCTATGTGCTTCATGTTTCAATTTTCAATTTATGTGATAAATGGTTTTATTATATGTAGTTATGACTTTAAGATTACTATTGGAATTGATACTAATGATGTCACTCTATGATTTCAGGTAAAAATTGACAGTTGAGCTAGGTTTGGGTATGAAATAACACTCAAC
>JARHVA010001236.1:380000-390000 GCA_037957365.1 Torreya grandis | reverse complement strand
TGTAAGGTTTTAAACATGACCTCATTGTTTTAGATTAGAGGTAAAAGCAGGTTTTGAAGGGACCCCGAAACCCTTTTACAGAGAGAAAAATAAGAACAACTAAGCCCATAGGCAACGCCTAAAAAACACTACAGTGAGGTAGCAAAAACATGTTTTGAATGGTCCTGAAACCATAAGAGATACATCCGGTCAAAACCCAAAAACAGAAGTCTGGTGGTACAACAAAAAAAAGCTAACAAAAGAAGAACAAAGATTAGTACCAGTTTCTAAACCAACAAGAAGGACCAGATTATTCATCCAGTTCCGGTATCAAGTTCATGGCTTCTTTTTCTTTCAAAGCAGTTTCCTAGGTGGTAACCTCCAGCGAAGCTCCTTTTTGTGTATCTTTCTTTCTGGAGCTTTGCCTTGTCCTTTTGTTGGGACCCTTTAGTGCTTTGGTCTCCTCATTGGCTCGTTTACCTATATTGATAGTAGCTGCACAAATGTTAGACGTTACTTCCTCCATTTTCTTTCTATTATCCTTTATTAACTCCCGGAGGTTGTTTTCGTAAGCTTTGAGCTTCACAGGGATCTCGCTTAACTGATTTTCCATGTTGTTTACTTTGTTCCAAGCAGCTTTCAGAGAATCTTCCAAAGTTTCTGCTTTTTTCTTGAGATCAATGATCTCCCTACACAACCAGGAATCTAATTGGGAAGAAGACTCAGCTTTACTGTTAACCCATGTCATAGGAGTGTGTATTTCTTCATTCTGATTCTTCCCTCTCCAATCCTCAGACTTTTTATTTGGGCTATTCCTAGCTTCTTCAAAGAAGTCATCTTGGCTCTTTTGTTCCCGATCATTGATTCCATCTTCAATTTCCATCTCCATGTTTTGAATATCTTCCTGGATAGAGATTTCCTTTTCTTTCTTAGAAGTTGGGTCCTCACCAGGATCTTCCTGGACAGTGTCTTCCTCCACCACTTTCTGGTTTTCCTCCGTCTCTTCTGTTCTAGTAACAGAATCCTCCTCTGTATTGACTTTATCTTTTTCAATTTCCTCTGATCCTTCTTCATCATTACTAGAGTTGGTGTCCCAGCTCTCTGTTCCATCTTCTTCCTCCAGTTTTTTCTCCTCGGGTTCTTCAATTCTCTCCCGACCCCTTTCTTCTTCTGCATTCTATTTATTAGGACTAGGGGTCTTAATTTTTCCTCTTCTGCCTACATTTTCATTCTTTTTATTCCCTGGCAACTTATTTTTCCCCTGTTTGGGATACTTAACCAGTGCCCTATTCTTGCAATAGCCTTCAATAAGCAGAATAAGGCCTTCGTGAAGAATAGGGCGCAAATCCTTTTTCCTATGAGCATAAAGGCTTTGAATCAGGGAGTAACGAAGATAGAAAGTAAAAGACAAGCTAACCTTATGCCTGAAGTGGTTGAGGAAGACAAAATGGAACTTATGCACTCATTTGCTTCTTCCATCCAAGATGAAGTACTCCCTTATACAGCTTAGGACGTCCCTCCAAATCCCTTTAATCTGATCCAGCTCATAAAAATCCCCATTTTTGACCAACTTCTGCTCCTCCTCATCCATTTTGGGGAACTTACAAAATGCCTCGTTCGAAATGCTGGTCTGATTTGAAAATTTGTTTCCTTCCATTGACAACCCTGTAACCTTAGCAAGAAAATCCTCAGTTAAATTTACAGTTATACTATGCAGGGTGACCCTGTCGTCAGACCAATTTTTGAAGAAGGCCGTCGTGATATGCGGTTTAGAGCTGTGGAGTCTTTCCATGTAGCTCGTAACATTTCCCTTCTACAAAATTCTCCAAACTTGATGTTTCTCTCTCCATTCTGCACAGCTCTTGGGCTCTTATTTACGGGGTTCTCCCTTCCTTTCACGTGCCATACTCATTTTCTTTGAATCCTGATTACTGTGGATATTACCCTAGATCCTCCTACTGTCAAGTTGTGGGACATCGAATTTTTTTATGGCTTTTCAGGATCCGCTTCTCCCTGTTGAGGGCCTTATTCTTTAATAATTGGGTTCCTTTCCCTGTGCTGCTACTCTTCCTACTCATTAAGATTTTATTACACTCCAATCCTACCTTCTTTCGCATGTGTGGCATCGAGAAGAATGATTGCCCTTAAATCCACGTTCCTTTCTAAGGTTTCATCCCACCTCGCTTTTTGCCCTTCCCAGACAGCACAATTGGCAAGCCAATCTGCAACACCATTGGCTTCACGGTAGGTATGGGTGATTTTTATTTATTCAAATTTATTCAAAAGAGTTTTCATCTCCTTTACCTTATCCTCTATGGTCTAAGACACAGTATTCTTATTATTAAGGATATTTATAACATTCAAAGAGTCCCCTTCAAGCCACAATTTGGAATATCCCGAGTCCACAGCTAATTTAAGGGTCTAGAGGGCAGCTGTAGCTTCGGCAATGTGGTAGTTAGATATACCAATGGGAATTGCAATAGCATCAATAACCATTCCCACATGGTTTCTCAGAACACCACCACAACCAGCATTTCTTGGGTTCCCTTTTGCTGCACCGTCAAAGTTACCTTTTATCCAATCTTGAGGTGGACTAATCCAAGTCACACCTGATCTGGGGTTGTCAGGTTCACCGAGAATAATATCCTTCCTCAGGGGATTATCCACATTGAGATTAGATCTTAGATTTTTTTGAGAAGAAAAATTTTCCTTTAGAGCTCTAATGATGTTTTGGCCAACCACCCATCCAGGGAGCTCTTTGTTTCTAAATATTCGGTTATTTCTTTCCTTCCATATTCCCCACCAGATATGGGGAAGAGTAATTTTCCATAAGAAGAGAACTTTAGGATTCTTTGAAGGGCAATACCAGCTTTTGAGAGAAAGTTCAACATTTTTTTGATGAATCCATGTAATGCCCCACAGATTGAGAACCTCCTTCCAAACAAGCTGAGTGAAGGAGCAATTCACAAACAGATGACCTCATTGTTAAATATATCATGAGTATTCAATTAATTTTCCTTTGGTGACTTAGTCATTAAATTTATTTTAGCTCATGAATATTGTTTATATAAACTTGGCATTGGAATATTTTAAGGCAAAGGCCTTAGTTTCTTTAAATTGCCTTTCTTGTCATACTTAACCAATGATAATTATTTATTTATGGAAATGTTATCATTCACATTGAATTCATACTTTTATTTAAAAATTTCTTGATATTACAAGATCTTTGGGTGAATTGGAATTACTTCCCTTAAAATTTGTATAAAGATGCTAAGCTCATTAATCTATTTAAGGTAGATGTTTAACACTTGATATAGTGGGTCCCAACTAATTATGATATAATGCCAAAGTTATTTGACCAATTAAATTAGGTGTCATGTCCAGAAATATATAGATAAATTCATATGCCTATGTGATATACTATTGGAATTAAATGCTCATAGCTCTATAAAGTCTAATTTTTTTTAGGACAATATTTTGGTTCATGACAAAGCAAAAAATGAAGAGGCCTTATGTTTAAATGGTATCGATATGGCCCACAAATGGCATGTAAAAATTTATATTTATTATATTGCATCCATTTCTTGGTCAAAACTTAAAACTATTTATGATGTTGTGAATGAATCTTGTAAAGTTGAAGTTTAGAATTAACTTTCAGATATAAATTATAATGATTTTAAAACAAAGGATTTTTTTTTTTTTTTTTTTTAAATCATTTTTTTTTTCATTCTTAATTCATTGGTTTAGGTGTTAAAATTTTAGGTTTGAATTTAATTCACATTTTCATGAAAAAATACTTAACTAGATCTTTTTAGCAATTTATTTAAAATGTTAATTTGTAACTTGTTATTCCTACAATAGCTATTTTATTGAAATTTGATTTATTTTGTATTTTGATACATCAAGAAGAATACAATTTACTTTAATTTTGTTTTCCTAAGGCAAATGAGCACACATTTGTGTCAACATCAACATAATAATGACGAAAAACATGTTACATCTAACAACATAAATGACAAAAAAGAACATGAATCTAATTCAAAAATAAGAAAAAATTAGAATGCAACTATTGTGATAGAAACACCATGATTAATATAATTAATTTTAAAACAAATGGGACATAAAAAATGGTAATCTTAAATTCAAATCTAATTCTAGTACTAGTACTAAGACTCAAAAACAACAAAAGTCTAATAAAAGGACTACTTTTACTTGTGCTTTGCATAATTTTCCTCCTATTAAATGGATTATTGATTTTGGTGTTACTCAACATATGACATCTAATGTTGAATTATTTACTTCTTTATAAATAGATAATTCAAGTCTTAAAAATCATTCTTATTATAATGTTGAAGCCATCATAATTATTCAAAAATTTAATGGTGAATTAGATGAAGTTTTGATTATTCCTAATTTAAAGTTGAATCTAATTACCATTCCTAAACTAGGAAAATAGGATTATAAATTAGAGTTATTTCAAAATATTTTTTCATGTCAAATTATTGATTTTTTTAAAATTTATTGTTATGACCTTTCTAGATTATTATAACTTCTCTAAGTTTACTAAATTATTTTCTTCCTCTTCTACCAATGTTTTTATTATTTTTATTGATGGTAGCTTATGTCATGAAATATTAGGACACAAATTATCAAAGTATTGCACTTATGAATAAAATCAATATGGTTCATGATTTGCCTAAAATTTCTCATAGTGATTCCATTTATAGTGGATGTATGGCTAGTAAAATTCATAGGGAGTATTTTCATAAAAATAAATCTTGGTGTGTAGCTAAAAAACTCCATTTAGTTCATAGTGATATTTTATGTGAAATGGAAACTCATTATATTAATGGTGAGAAATATGTTTTAACTTTTGTTGATGATTATACAAGGTAAGTTTGGATTTATTTTTAATAAATTAAAGATCAAGTTTTGGACACATTCATAGAATTCATGCCTTTTTTTGAAAAACATTGGTTGTTATCTATGTATATTATGAACTGATAATGGTACTAAATATTTTAATAATGATTTTATTTCATATTTTAAGAAACATGGTATTAAACATGAAAATATTATTTTTACACACTTGAGTAAAATGATGTTGTCGAAAGTAAACATAGGACTATAACTTAACTACATATGTGTATGTTACATGCTAAAAATATGCATTATAAATTTTGGTTTGAAACTATTAATTGTGTTATTTATATCACTAATAGGGATCCTGCTAAATATATCTTAAGCATTTCTCCTAAATAAGATTTGAGTAGATGAAAACCTAATTTAAAGCATTTGTATTTTTCTGGTTGTGATGCATTTGTTCATATTTTTAAAGATATATGTAGTAAGTTAGATTCAATATAAAAACCTTTATCTTTGTTGGTTATGATGAAAAATAAAAGGCTTATGTCAGAATGAATAATACATTAATGAAACCACAAGATCTCTCTTGCAAACCATTACTATACAAAAATTATCTCAGACATTATGCATAAGCTAGTTTAGATCATAATTATACACAATAATCTTTATGTCTGATTATTTACTCAAATTAAAAATACAAACATCCATATATCTCTATCTCCACCTAATATAGGATAAGTAATAGGAGTTACTACTAAATAATCATAATAACTTGGTTTCACAAAACCACTTGGTTATTTTGATCCACTCAAAATAGTATGGATTGCCAAATTTGGTCACACAAAATATTGTACATGCACATAATAATCCAAATAATAAAACAAACTCTTTTTTCATGATTAAATCTTAATTATTTTTTAACGCTCACTCCCTCCAAAACCCTCCCTTAAGTACAAAATATGGAGTAATAAAAGAGAAAGCAAATAGACTAAATAGGTCCCGATAATACAGCCTAATCAGGTACCCATGTAGAAATCATAGTGAAATACAAAGTGTCCCTATGGTAACCAATCCATATTAATAAATTATATGGATGTCAATTCACTATAATCACCAATTAAAATATGAATTGGTACTCTATATGAGGCTCACTCTATCAAAAAACACTAATCACAAAACACTAGAAAAAAAGAGTTACCAAAGATGAAATGTATCATCACACAATACCCAAAAACTAATATAAAAATAGTGAGAGTGAAGAAGAAAACATATTATATAAGGAATCCTAGAAGTATGACTCAAAATCTTAACATAAACCTATAGCAGGTGTACTCGATGGAATGAATCCCATCGAATAATGGATGCAATAAATCAACTACCTCCAAAAGAAAATGTGGTGCACCAAGGGATAATAATGAGCACAACACCTAAATTAGTATGTCCACACCCCAACAATAATGTTGAAGTGGGTGTAGTGAATCAAAAAAATATCTATATGAGTGGGACAAACCTACTACAAAACACTAAAATGTTGACACTGGGCTGCACCAGACTAGATAATCTTCAGAGGGAGATCAAACTCTATAACAAATATGAAGGAGACTGTCAACATTAAATGTATAGATACAAATATATCAATAATATTTCTATTGTGATTATGGTAAATTCAATAACTTAAGATTAATACAAACATGAAGAAAAAACTCCATGAATCTTAGTGTGACTATAAAAAAAGTCCCATCCAACAATAATATCACCAAGTGACAAAAAAACTTGACAATGTAGTCAATAGTAGACCACATATATAAAATGAGAGATTTAGGATCCAAAAACCACATTTTCCTAATAAAAATATAAAATAACCAAGGACCATTAAAAATTAGGAAGATAAATGCATGGTTGAAGAAGCTGAGTGGTGGAAGAACCTCGCTTGTACAGTCCTCTCAAAGAATGCTATCAACACTACCAAGAATGATCATAAATATACCCCAAATGAAAATGAATGGTGCATGAATATGTCTACATATGTGTGGGTGAAAATTCCATGATATAATAATGTGAGGTAACATCTAAATAAGTGTCAGGTAGATCATGTCTAACCAATGTAGTCTCAGGTTTCTCAGTTTTAAGTGAAAGTGCCAAAGAGCCCATATGTATCTCAAAATCCTCACAAAGAGTGGAGCAAACAAAATATGGAGCTCTATCAACAAATCCTAATGAAGATGAAGCAAATACATCATAATCAATGCCATGCTAAGTAATACACATAAAAAGTTGAATAGGGTGAGTAATGCCCTTTAAATGCTTCCTAATGCCTACAAGTCTGGTAGTATGACCCATGGAATGAATCATGCATGAGCCAAATTTAGTGGTATGCATCTCAAAAGAAGTAGGCATACATTCAGGTAGAATTGGAGTGGGATGTGTAGGTGTGTAATAATAGTAGGTACAAAGTGTCGTATGCAATAATAAGAGCAACATGAATAGTGGGTTATTTAAAATCTAGTATATCACACTATAAAAGTGTATTAAGTAGATGCATACAAGATTCAATACATGATGGGGTATTATAATGATGTTATATACCAACAATTTTATTTTATAGAGAAAAAATGAGGGCATACTTTTCATGAATTAGGGAGTAGAAAATAAAAATGTTGCATCATGAGTTTCTTATTTTCTTCTTAAAGTGCTAAAAAAGGCCATATGACCAATGGGTTGCTTAGGACTTGGTAGGGTACTGTCAAGAGTCATACCAAAATTTTTAAAAAAAACAATTATCAATAACCACTCTATCAGAATGTGCATCAATAGGTGGAAGAGGTGAAGGTACCTCATCAAAGTGACCATCAATAATAAGTATTTCATCCTCAAGAAATATGTCTTCACTAATAATGTAAAGGGGATAAGACAAAAGTGTGTAAGCCATTGAGTGTTAAAATTTCCAATGATATCATATTAAACTTGAAGAGCCAAACCATTGATTTAATATGAATCCTAGCTATTTTTGGGACTCCTATTAGATTGATGGTTTGGCTCACTAATGGATTTAAAGCATGCTCACCAAGCTCAATGTTCCCAACAATATAGGACAAAATTTTATTACAAGTATAAATGTAATATTTAATGTATATCTATATATACAAAGGATAATACAATGTATTAATGCCAAAAAAATAAAAATACCAGATAAATAGAAAACTAGACCTCTTATTGAAAAACATTTGTGGGTAGAATTTGTTTTAGAGGAGATGATTGGCATCATTAGAAAAAACTTACATTATTAAAATAAAGATTCTTTGATAGACATCGATGGAAGATAATTTGAGATCCCAATCCAAAAATAGAGGAGAGCCAAACTCAATGTAAGTTAGAATTCCATTGGTGGAGAAGAGGGTTGTTAGTCGATGGAGAACCTGAGTGAAGTTTCCAACATTGAAAAAATAAAATGCACTTGATAATCTGTCAATAGAAAATCTTTAATGATTATAATGTTATGCTAAAAAAAATAACACCCTCCATCTTAATTGAATCTCCACATTTTAACAGCCACATAGTCCACAATAGGTGTAAATATTTGGAATGAGACCCAAAGTAAATCAACTTACTGATGGATAGTGGACATCTAACAATTGGAGTAACTATCGATGATAGTTGGTGAGGTATAAAGGGTGAGTATAGGTTGGGTATTCAATGACAATTATAGCATTTAAATGTTAATATAAAACCTCTAAAATATAAATGGAGCATCCATATTTGGATATGACATGAACCAACTAGAATCTCTACTCAAGAGCTGGGTCCTTATTTATTCTGTATTGTATCCTTAAAGACTTCAATTTTGGCTATTAATGGTAGATGCTCATAATCTAAATAATGGATGTAGTTCATGATTTAAATGGCATTGGTTATGCCATCTGAGGTGCCATAGATATATGGTGAGTCATTATACTAGGTGTGGCTAATACAAAAGATAAATTAAGGCCATCAATACAACTGAGACTTAATGCAGAGAGCACAAGCTAGAAATATCTTTGTCAAAGCTGATAGTGGCTGTGTAGGGCATAAACAACCAATCCAATCCAAGTTGAAGGAAATAATACAAATATATTTGAAATAAAAACTTTTGGATTGATTCCAAAAAAATGTCTTATATTACACATATTAAATTACAATGGAGATCAATATCAAATATCTAGCTATATGTACAGCCTACACAAAACCTTACAAAATCATGACGTCGTAATGCTAGAAAATATTAAGTAGGGCCTACATAGAGAGAGATAATTCATTGATAAATTACTATAAAAGGCTGATTTGATACCATTTTACAATACACAATGCATTCATGAAACTATAGGATCTCTCCTACAAACCATTACTATAAAAAAACTATCTTAGACATTATGCACAAGCTAGTTTAGACAATAATTATGCACAATAATCTTCATCTCTCATTATTTCCTCAAATTTAAAATACAAACATCCATATATCTCTCTCTCCACCTAGTCTAGGAGAATTCATAGGAGTGATTATTAAATAGGCATAATAATTTAGTTTCAAAATAATCACCTAGTTTTTGTGATCCACTCAAAATACTATGGATTTTCAAATTTGGTGCACACCAAATATTGTGCATGCACACAATAATCCAATGAATAAAACAAACTCCTAATTCAAGATTAACTCCTAAGTTATTTTTAATTCTCACTCAACATTTATGATCCTAAAACTAAAAACATTAATATTAAAAGAGATGTTAGAATTGTTGACGATAGTGCACTTAATTGTATACTACTTTGGATTATATTGATATTTTTTCTACTTTTTTAAAATTTTTGATTCAATTAATGATGAAACTGATTTTATGCATAGTTATTCTACTCAACCTATTGTTATTAATTCATATTCTTGACTTTCTCCACCTAAACCTATACTTAAGTTAGAAAATAAAACTATAAAATAATTTGGTGTTGACATAAATCTTAATGACACTCATAGAACTAGGAAATAATTTTTCAACTATGTTTTGATGTATAAAATTATGAACAATAATCACCCTCAAACATTTAAAAAATTTAGAGGTTACCCTTATTGGGAAAAATATATGCATGATTAATACAAATATTTAATCTCTAATAATCATTGAGACTT